>JAFMOD010001720.1:40607-63742 GCA_019802435.1 Corydoras maculifer
GAGAACGTCTCGGGCGCTGGGCAGATAGACCCAGGACAGGGCGCCAATCCATCGCTGGGCACACACTCACTCACACAGACACACTCTATATGGGGCAATTTTGAGATTTCAATTAACTTGATCCATGTTTTTGGACTGTGGGAGGAAACCAGAGAACCCGGAGGAAACCCACGCAGACACGGGGAGAACATGGAAACTCCACCCAGATGGGGATTCGAACAGGGAATCCCTAACGCTGAGAGGCGAACGTGCTAACCACTAAGCCACCGTGCCGCCTAAATAAATTATATTAAAAAATTAAATAACTATACACAACAAACAAAATCCAGTGTGTTTGCAAGCTGACATAACAAGCTACAACCCAAACCAGATGATTTTCTTTTTTTTTATTAAATCGGCACTTAAAATCGGCACTTTATCATGCATTTGTAATATTTAAGAAGTAAGAAGACTGATTTAATAAAAAGCAGTAAAATGTACCAATGCTGAATTATAGACAAGTGTTAATTTTGCCTCATTTAGACAGTAGCACAGATGGAGAGCACTTAACGAGTCAGTGCTCTGAGCGGGACATTACACCGCACATTACGCTAATGGAGTCCCTTGTTACGCACACACACACACACACACACACACACACACACACACACACACACACACACACACACACACACACACACACACCCTCTTTCTCTCTCTCTCTCTTTCTCTTGCAGGCACACACACACACGCACACACTTTTTCTTTAGTTTCATCCATTTATATACCTTTTATGTATATAATTTTTAGGTCTTTGTGTCAATGTGTGATATCAATCTTTTTATTTAAGTGTATTTAATTGTCTGTCTAGCTTCATAGTTTATTTCCTCACATGATCGTACCTTTACTTTTTGTCTATGCTGTCAGTTTTTATTTGTTAATTCCTAAATTAAATTTAGGAATGTGTATAGATTTACAAGATTGCCACAGTGTATTCTGACGTGTTCTTTTGTTGCATTTTCCTTTAAGTGCCTTTTCTTAATGCCCTATTTCATTTGCTTTTAACATTATTTTCCTCTTTTGTCTGGACTTATAATTATTAGGTTTTTAAAATAATTTATTACAGCTTTAAATGTCTGTGCTTTCCATCGTTCCATAATTACCTGAAGCATTAAAACCTCTGGTTTACTTCTCAACTGGTCCCTTGTGTCCCTTTCACCTCTAATCACTGACCGAGTCTGACATTAACACCATAATACACACGCACACACATACACACACAAACACACACAGAGTCTGAAGCAATGCAATGCAGAATGACAATGATAACAACTGAAAAAAACAGCAATGGAATATAAATGCCTTATTTCCTACTGAACATTTTTTTATCTACTGTAAACAGGGGTCAATAGATATTAACGTAATTAGACATAATAGTCAGGCTCCGCAAATCTCTCAACCCTGTCTTACTTGGATTGGAATCATGCCTTAACTATTTCCTATGGGCATGTGCAAAATGTAAATAAAAAATAAAAATCAGTGAAGTTATGTTACAATACCTAAAAAGAACAAAGACTACATTTACACCCTATGATTCATATGTTTAAATGGTTGATGTTCCAAATGTTTAATTATTTTTATTTTATAATAATTGAAATCAACAACAGATTGTGCAACAAATGTAAAAGGCTACTTTAACTTATCTTATCATTCACAATTAAGAGTTTTCTACAAAATGTTCTCTAATTAAATATCAGTGTTTCACAGTATTGTGTATATTTCCCACTGGAGCTCATTAGTTCAGCTAACACCTGGCTGAAATTCAAATTTCATTTTTTTGATCAATATGTCAATATGGAAGTATAGTTATTGCCAATAATCGTAAGCTCTAACTAAAACTGAATTGAAACAAATTGTTTAATTCTTTGCAATCATGCTTTACCTCCCTTGTAGTCATGTAGAACTGAATATTTCTTCTCCCTCTTACAAAATGCAGACAACAGAATGTACTTTAGCAGTAGCAGCAAAAACTACTGAAACAGGCCTTCCATCAGTCATAGATGTCCTTGTTCCCACTTATCTTTTTCTGTTTACATGATACCTTAGAACATGTCGAAAATGCAGAGTTTGTGTTTAATTGACCCATTTAAATATTATCAATATAATGCAGTAGGAATATAATTTATATGATAGTAAATCTGTGTATAATGCAGATGTTTACATTTTTTCAAAGCATTAAACATGAAGTTAGAGAAAATCCGCTTTGCATTGTGACTTATAAAACCTCTTTCCTGTGATTTATGTGACTTATTACTTTATTATAAAACAGTTAGTTCCGGGCCTTTAATCTGATTGGCTGAGCTGTTGGTCCATTTGTGTCATTATTGACAATAATGCAGACCTCTGACCACATTACATTCATATCAATGCGTTATATACAATGCATTATTTTAAAAATGTTTGTCCCCAAAATAAACTTTATGTTAATAAACCCTTGTTGGTTAAAACATTGAGCTTAAAATAACGTAGTTACTTACATATGCAATGACTATATCCCATTCAAATTGGATCATCCTTTGCAGCATTAACAATTTACATTCTTGAGGCATTCTATAGGATATTAAAGTGTGTCTGGAAAATTGTACTGAGAAACTGGCTTAAAATTTCCATTTTAGTTTTCCCAAAGGCGTTCAGTGGAGCCTCTGCGTGTCAGGGCTCTGTGTGTGTGTATACATACATATATATATATATATATATATATATATATATATATATATATATATATATATATATATATATATATATATATATATAATTTATTAAATAATACTAATATATATAATAAAGTGGCTGGAAATATACAATCATGTTCTTAGAGGTAACATGGTCAGTGATCCTAAAGCAACAATGATGTTTTTTTTTTTTTTAAATGTACTGTGTTGTGTGTAATAGATAATATCATGTCAATAAATACTAATTTATTGTGTCTCTCCTTCCTTTATATAGTTAAAACAGAAACTAAAGGTATGCATGGAAACACAGACTTTAAGACAGTCACATCTCAACGTTACTTCCTAATACACTCCCCACTGGTGGTGTTAAATTTCTTACAAGCGCATCGCTGTGTGCCTTGAGGACAAGTCTGGACGTTTCTTTGCTGTGCTGCGTGGAGGCCTCCTCCTCTCTGGCCTACAGAAAAGACACAACGACCCTTATACGCATGGACACAAAGCACACACAGAGTACAGAACCAAGGAAAAAGAAAAGTGTGAGGTGGGATGCAGAGATGGATTGAGAGTTAGAGCAGTGGCATGCACTCACCTGAAGAGAAAGACTGGGTGGGTGGGTGGTGGTAAAGGTGCAGGGTTTAGTCAGCAGAATAGTATGGATAATGTGTGTGTGTGTGTGTGTGTGTGTGTGTGTGTGTTTATGGGTTTATCGTAGTTAAGTCCATACTTACTAGTTTGTTAAACTTATTAAAAAGTTTAGGTTTTGGTAATAGATAGATCTATTTCATATAAAATAAGGAAATAACTATAAAAATCAAATAAAAGTTAGGCCAATGTTTTACATAATATCCTTATACACAACAAAGTCTCCCACTATTTAATGAAATTATATAAATTAAACAATTTTATTTATGTATTCACTTATTTATTTATTCATATTCTATCCCACTTATTATGACCAGGGCCCTAAGTGTGCTGGAACATATCCAACATTTTGCACATCACACAGCAAAAGATGAGGAAATACCCTGGACATGTCAGTCTATCTAGTCTATCACATATCAAATACAATTACAATTATGCACACAAAAACATACATCTTATATACAAAGTACTGAGAGTTGTACATATGTTTTAGAAGAAATGCCACACAATAGAGGGGAGAACATGCAAAATGCCAACATGCTGTCTTAAATGGAATGTTGAAATGTTTACATGAAAGTCTTTTGCTAAATGATTTATTTTTAAAGTATATACACCTGCTTGATGGTGAACTCATAATTTGCAACACAATTATTGACCAATCAAAAGCCCCTAAGCAACTTTTACATTATGGAATTAAGATGTGATGCCATGGTGTTAGCTGCTTTTGAGGTTTTACAGAAATATGTGAGTGGATTTGAGTGAGTTAAGATGCTAGACCATTAAAAGACATATCCTGACCAAGGCATCAATCATATAACATTACACAACACTAGACTAGCCAAATTGAAAGTACAAAAATCCACTGGTTAGTATTGAAATGTCAAACAAAATGCTATTTAAGATATTTAAGATATTCCTGTTTTTCCAAGCCAAAATTCCCATTCAGTTAACATTACAGTGATATTTGCACTCGTGTAATTAGGCCATTTTTTGAGCTACAAAAGCAAAATTTGCAGGAGTGGGAGATAGCTGCAGCCAGACCAGTCCTGTAAAATCGCACAGTGATCGCACTCTCCCTTCACTCGCGATTGCTCTTGGATTACTTTATTCTAAATAGGAAAAATAAAATTTTTAAACCACCTAAATTCACAGCGTGATTACCATTTCCGTTCATTTTTCATCACTTTTTAAAAATGTATTCCTTCTTTCTGCTCAAGCCTACTCTAAGTACCATGGAAAGCACTCCATTAGAAATGCATTGAAGGAGAAAGTGTCATATTACAGACCATCAATGACATCACCATGGCCTGTGTAACTATTATAGGATATACCCTGATCACTTGGTCACACCCAATTTTTTAAATTTAATTTAATTTAATTTTTTTAACAGTTTAAGATACCAGTGTCGTTCCAACTCTAAATCATCTGTCCTGAACACTAATTTGACTATGGCTTATAGATTACCTGGCCAGTGCCACTTTTTTTACCTCGTGTACTGTATTTCTTTGATATGCGTTTGCACTGTGACTTCACACTCATATTTTCTTCAGGAAATGCACCTCTATAGTTTTAATTTGCTTTTCAAACCAGTATTAAAAGTTGATAGGGAGAACCAAATGTTGGATTTGGTCATTAATTTATTTACAATATGAGGCAATACTAAATTTTTGTGAGTGGTAAAAATATGTGAAACTTTGGGTTTTAAAAATAATTTACATTTACATTTATATTACATTTAGCAGGTGCTTTTATCCAAAGCAACTTAGTGAGTCAGGCTTAAAAGATAGAATTAGGTGTTTCTTAATCACGAGGATGACAATCTAGTGTGGGCTCTGTCTTTGTTTAAAGAATGTGGATCTATCACCTACAGATTTTTACAACACATTTATGTAGAAGTGCATTATGACAGGAACAAAGATTTCTAAGGATGTCAGAAGAACAATTGTTGATGTTCATCAGACTGTAAAATATTACAAAATAATCTCTGGACTGTCCGACAGATTCATAAATAAAGAAACTAAATGTTATATGTTATACTAAATGTTATACCATAAATTGGTTATTTAGTTTATGAAGTTTATGAGTTTATGAGTCCACCATCAGAAGATGGGATAAAAAATGGTTTAAAAATGGTTTCTTATGTCATACTGATGTTTAACCTCATGGTTAGTGTACAGGAGAATATTTTCATTGTAACAACTGTAAACCGGTCATTTGATGTTTCTAAAGTTCCTCCTGTTTTTGACACTTCTTTTTGACACCAGTATTTCATGCTCTATCCCAGAGACAGTCTTTATATCAAACCATGATACTTTGTGAGCACACTCTCCACACGTTATTGGGAAAACATTTGCATCTTTATAAATTGTTACACCTGAGGGCTCTGCTGTTGTTGTGTACACAAGTGTACACATCAATTATCTGAGTTATGGAGGCTTTCTGTCATCCTGAAACATTGTTTTCATTGTCCTCTTTCATACTCGAGGTTTCATTTTATAAAAATGTATTTTGGATCAAATTAGATGTATTGTTTGGGACAAAAATACTTTATTCCAGTATAAAACCTCTGTAAAGGTTTTATACTTGAAACACAGGTCTGTAAATCATGCTCATGGTGGTATCATTTGGACTGTATTGCTGCATTTGGGACAGGATGACTTGCCATCATCATCATCATCATCATCGATGGAACAATGAATTCTGAATTATACCAGAAAACTGTAAATAAATAAATAAATAAATGTGTGTTGTTTGGCTTGGTGCTGCATTTTGCTGCATTTTAAAAGAGTGTGGGTCATGCAACAGGACAACAGCCCCAAGGTTGTTCTACCACAGAATAATTAATAAAGAATCCTAACCTTAATCCAGTATAAATATTATGGAAAAAACATGGTCTCTTTATTTACTTTTAAAACTTGTTTTAAAATATTATTAAGTTTTAGGTTAAAAATGATGCAAAAATGTAAAACTTTCAAGCACCACCAAAATTTAATTATGTACACTCCTTCAACTTTCGAACAACTTTTTAGATGGCATGATCTCCTAAATGTCTTTGAAATGATTTTGTTTGCATTTAAGATTTTGAATTGTATGAAGTTTATTATCAAATTAACTGCATTGTATTGATGAGATATACAAAGTAATCTGCTCATTGGCCTAAAGCAGTGGTTCTCAAACTGTGGTACACGTACTACTGGTGGTACACAAGTTACTCGGCCATCAGCGTTCACCTTACAAAACAGATGAGATTACGTCAGAGAACCCCAGTTTATAAGCAATTTTGTTTTCAATAAAAGCATTTAAGAATTTGTAACCATTTTATAAAACCAATAAGGCACTCAAGGTTGTGTATTAATATGAATAAATTACGGAAAGAGGTGTAATGGCACGCCGTTTCACACCTTACAACACCTTTCCCAAGATTTATTCATAATTTATTCATTTATTCATAAGATTTATTCATTGCTTTATTATGAAACAGGTAGTTCTGGTCCTTAAATGTGGTTGATTGAGCCTTTTGCCCGGCTCTGACATTATTGACAATAATGCACACTTCTGACTGCTTCACATTCGTACCAGTAAATTATATAAAATTTGATATACACGATTTTGCATTTATGCTTTTAATAAATGCATCTATGCGTTAAACCTTGTTTTTTATGTATTGTTTTTGTAACTATTTTATAACAGTAATCAGGCACTTGAGATGAATATCTCAACCAAATTAACCTGAATTTTAATTGGACTGGCGGTCCTGCAGGACGCCCCCTTAATGGACTCACTTATAGTTTTCTAGTTTTTAGTTTTTACATTTGTTAAATGTCTCTACATGTCTGTCCTACATTGTTGTCGCTGCCTGGCCGCTCAAGGAGGATGAGTCCCCCACTGAGTCTTGGTCCTCCCAAGGTTTTTTCCTTGAATAACAACATAAAAGGGAGTTTTTCTTGCCACTGTCGCTTCGGCTTGCTCTTTGGGGGTTTAAAGGCTTTTCATTCTGTAAAGCTGCTTTGTGACAATGTTTTGTTGTAAAAAGCGCTATATAAATAAATAACTTGAACTTGAACTTAGATCGTGCAATACTGTGAATAAATCAAAAGTCAAAACATAAGCTTTGGGCCCAACACCCCTTTCCCGAGATTTATTCACAACAATGCACGCCATCTCGTATCTCATTGCTTTAACATACACTCATACCTAATTAATGTTTGCAATATGTTGTTGCATGGCAAAAACATAGATAGTACTTCGATGTTTTGGTTTGATAATGGGTGGTACTTAGTCTGAAAAGTATGAGAACCACTGGCCTAAAGAATCAGTATCAGGATTGCGGTAAATCTCAAATAAAAGACACTTAAAGCAAATACAAGAAAACATAAAGCTCCATAAAGGCAGCAATTGGAGAAAGAATTTGTGCTGTGATCACTGTGTTGACACTAAGCACTTTGCACACTACAGAACACACACACACACACACACACACACACACGCGCGCTCATGTACACACACAACCACACACATACACACCAGCGCATAGTCATGTCTGTCATCCTCTGTCTTTCATGCCAATGCTTTTATTCTGTCCCTCTGTGAATGTGACCTTCTGAATTCATGCCAACTCATTTACATATAGTACTAATGAGGCTGTGGACACACATATATACACATAAACACACTTGCACACATGCACACACACACACCTGAAATTTCTGCAGTCTAAATGAGCTGCAGGCCTAATAATGTGCAAGAATCAGACATTAATCCAACACCATCTCACGCTCTCTTAAACACATACACACAAAGCATGTTGACCACTTCACACTAATAACCTTAGTGTGTGCCCCCACATTGCTGGCACACACCATGCCAGACTGAGCAGCGAACACCTCTTTAGCACTGCGTTAATTAAGTGTGACTGCGTCTGGTTTATGTAGCCTTTTTCTACAATACAGTACAATCCATATGGTGTGTGTGTGTGTGTGTGTGTGTGTGCGTGTGTGTGTGTGTGTGTGTGTGCATGTGTAAAAGAAGAGCGAGACACTGAAAAAGAAAAATAACTAAATCCCTTAAGTGTATTAGTTTTTTTCTGCCAAGCTTCACCTGCACTAAAATGCTGGAACAGGTGTACATATGCGTGTGTGTGTGTGTGTGTGTGTGTGTGTGTGTGTGTGTGTGTGTGTGTGTGTGTGTGTGTGTGTGTGTGTGTATACAAGCAAGGACAGGGATGTTTACACATAGTCAACAAAGAAATATCAAACCCTATATGGGACATTTTAAAGACATGTCCTTCACCCACAAATTCTTTCCTGTTTTCTTTATTGTAGCCTTTCTATTCATTTCTAAAAGGACCGAGTAGCTAATTATTTTGGATGACATTTGCTTATTTTAGAATTCATCACCTTTTAGCTATTCCAAAATGTTAAACATGCAGTGCCTTATTAAATGCAATCCAAATCATCTGCCATTGGAAGTTAAAGTAGAAAATATTAGTAGTTTACAAAAGCTGAAACACATCTGTACCAGTTCTGTGCATCTAGATCCTGCAATATTTGCCTAGTTTTGCCCAGCGTAATTGCAGGGATGGAAAGAATATTCTGGAAAGAAAAAAGGTAACTTCAGCTAAATGGTGAATACACTGTCCAAATGCATGGTCTTAAAAAAGATTATCCATTATTCTTTTTGTAATTGATTTACAATTCCAGATTACACCGTGCATTATGGTTATTGTGCAGAAGAAATGTTTCATTACACAACAACATTGTCCTGCTAGTTGAAGTTTCTATAGCTTTTTCTGTTTATTCTTCGGGACACCTATATTCTATGTTTTTTATCTGAGTGCCTTTATTGTGTCAAAAACATTTACACTCATTTTTAACACATCTTAGGGAAAATATTTAGATTTACAACAGCTCCTTTGCTGTTGCTGCCTATCCAGCATAAAGTTTGCATTTGCAGATTTTGCTCATCATAAATGATAGAGTGGGTATTCAAGTTATATTGGCTTTCTGTCAGCTTGCAGGATGTTTCATTATCACTGCATTTTTTTATCCTTGTGAAAACTTAACTTCACATAACTGTTCCCCACTAAATGTAAACTTTAGATTTTGTTTGATTGTTAAGTGTGAAGATGTAAAAAGTGCTCTGGAGTTACAGAAATTCTCAAACTAGCCCATCTGGTATCATCAACTACAAATATGTTGTAGTAGCAGCTTTTACACAACAGTCCACTGAGAAACTTTCTTATTTTGTAATATACTGACCCTTTATTAATATGCGATAGATGCACAAATTAAACATGCATTCATTCATTCATTCATTCATTATGTTTCACCTAATCCACTACTAGGGTTGCGGGTGGTTCCCCATGCCCATTCAGAGGAGAATGTTATGTGCACTGGGAAGATACACCTAGGACAGGGCGCCAATCTATATCTCTGGGCACACTAACTCACACAGACACACACAAACAGACACTATATGGGACAATTTAGAGCATTCAATTTTCCTTGAATCCATGTTTTTGGACGATGGGAAAAAAACGGAGAACCTGACGGAAATCCACGCAGACACAGGAAGAACATGAAAACTGCATTCAGATTGGGATTCGAAATTAGAATCTAGCGATAGATAGATGGATGGATGGATGGATGGATGGATGGATGGATGGATGGATAATGGCAAGATAAAATCAAATTATTTAATATTTCCACTCATTTTTTCTCAAGTCATTTTTCCTCATTAAAATTAAAGACATCCAAACCAGTGTTTAATGGGTGGAGGGAGGGAGGGACACACCCATTGACACAACACATTCACATGTATGGGTAATTTACTTTTAGTAATTTGTCTGATTGTTGGAAAAAATCTAAGATCCCAGAGGATCACACACAAAAGTTCCTGGCTACCCACATAGTCATTAACTCTAGTATAATAAATATACATATGAAACTTACAAGGAATATAAAAAAGAAATCAGTAATTAATATTTAGAATTATTTTGTTCTGATATAGATCTGAAATTGTAGTAAAAAAAAACCTGGTATCACAAATATGCAACTACGCTAATATCTTTCATCTTTAGAATAGAGTTTGCTTGTGTTTGTGTATGCGTTTGAGTAGTACCGATGAAATAATCAACTCTCACAGAGTCCCGATGCCATGGCAACAAGCCTTGAGGGGTCTGGGATTAACTAAGGATAGGTAATTCCCTTGCTGCACTGTATTTCAATCTTTATATGGTATTTTAAAAAAATGTTTTATTAATTGGCAAGTAATTTTGTTCTGGGATGTTGATCACAGCACCCAGGGGTGTCACTAGACATAAAGCTCATGTGGAACAGGTTTTCATTACTCAAATTCTACCATTTGTTCCTGAATGCCTGCTTCGTGTACAAAATGTGCTATATCATCTGCTGTATAGCTTCACTTGCCTATATATATATATATATATATATATATATATATATATATATATATATATATAAATTCTCAAAAATCGCCCAATTTAGAGTGTGTCTGTGTGAGTGAGTGTGTATATATATATATATAGTTAGGTCCATATATATTTAAACACTGACGCAAATTTTGTTTTTTTACCCATTGACTGAAATATGTTCAAGTTATAATTATAACATAACTAATTGACATGGACATAAAGTCTAGACTTTCAGCTTTTATTTGAGGGTATCAACATTAAAATTGGATGAAGGGTTTAGATGTTTCAGCTCCTTAACCTGTGCCACCCTGTTTTTAAAGGGTCCAAAATAATTGGACAATTGACTCAAAGGCTATTTCATGGGCAGGTGTGGGCAATTCCTTCGTTATGTCGTTCTCAATTAAGCAGACAAAAGGCCTGGAGTTGATATTAGGCATGCTGCTTGCATTTGGAAGATTCTGCTGTTAAACAAAACATGCATTCAAAGGAGCTCTCCATGCAGGTGAAACAAGCTATCCTTAATCTGAGAAAACAGAAAAAACCCATCCAAAAAATTGCTACAATATAAGGAGCGGCAAAATCTACAGTTTGGTACATCCTGAGAAAAAAAGAAAGCACTGGTAAACTCACCAATGAAAAAAGACCTGGATGCCCACAGAAGACAACAGTGGTAGATAATCGGGGAATAATTTCCATGTTGAAGATAAACCCATTCACAACAGCTAACCAAGTGAACAACACTCTCCAGGAGGTAGGCGTATCAATATCCAAGTCTACCATAAAGAGAAGACTGCATGCAAGTAAATACAGAGGGTTCACTGCAAGGTGCAAGCCACTCATAAGCCTCAAGAATAAAAAGGCTAGATTGTACTTTGCTAAAAACATCTAAAAAAACCAGCACAGTTCTGGAAAAACATTCTGTGGACAGATGAAACCAAGATCAACCTCCCAGAATAAAGAAAGAAAAATGTATGGCGAAAGCGTGGTACAGCTCATGATCCAAAGCATACCATATCGTCTGTAAAACACAGTGGAGGCAGTGTGATGGCTTGGGCATGCAAGGCTGCCAGAGGCACTGGGTCACTAGTGTTTATTGATGATGTGACACAGGACAGAAGCATCCAGATGAATTCTGAGGTATTCAGAGACGTACTGTGTGCTCAAATCCAGCCAAATGCAGCCAATCTGATTGATCGGCGTTTCATAATACAGATGGACAATGACCCGAAACATAAAGCCAAAGCAACCCAGGAGTTTATTAAGCAAAAAAGTGGAACGTTCTTGAATGGCTAAGTCAGTCACCTGATCTCAACCCAATTGAACCTACATTTTACTTATTAAAGACAAAATTTCAGACAGAAAGGCAATGAGTGGTCAGGGAGCAAATGTTTGGGTGCCTTGCCCAAGGGCACTTGGTGGGAGCAGGAATTCCTTAACCCCAAGCCTATGACTGCCCCATGTAAGTGTATGTAAATCAGTACAGCTTAATCAGGCATTATGTTATGTGTCTTATTTTTCACTAATCACTATCAGCAATAAGAAATCATGTTCACTAATACAAATAAGGGTTATTTGAATATTTGGATATCATGTTTAAAATTTGAAGGTATAAAGGTGGCACTGATAAACGTCATATATTTGACGAAAGAATAAACAGAGAAATGTGCTGAGACAGTCTTGATAGGAATCTGCTGTCATCTACCAAAATGCTGAAAATGAAACATAGGTAGACATTTCATAAAGAAAATAATCCCAAACATACAGTTAAGGAAACACTCAAGTGGTCAATCACCTGACTCGAATCCAATTGAAAACCTATGAAAAAAATTGAAGATCAGAGTTCATAAATGAGACCCCCAGAATCATCAACCTGTTAAGATCGGGCGGCGCAGTGTGCGGTGCAGTGTGGTTCGAAGAAGCGAGCCAGGTGACCAGGTAAGCAAAGAGGAATTTATTGCTGAAATCAGCTGGAACGCCGCTGAAGGCACGGCAGGATGTGCTGGGAGTAAACTATAACAAAAAAGGAACCAAAGTAGCGAGACACCCAACGTAACATCTATGTATACATAAATATATATACATACAATGCTGGCCTGCTGAGAGCGTTGTGACCCTTTGTGAACGCGAGGGCAATGTGACGCCTTGAGGATGCGGGGGCATCGTGACCCCTGAAGAGCGCGAGGGCTACGTGACCCCTTGAAGACGCGGAGACGACGTGACCCCTTGGGGGCACGAGGGCGACGTGACCCCTTGAGGCTGCGGTGGCGCTGTGACCCCTTGTGAGCGCGAGGGTGATGTGACCCCTTGAAGATGCGGGGGCGACGTGACTCTTTGTGAGCGCGGCGATGCCGCGACCCTTTGTGCGTGAGAGGGCGACGAGACCCCTTGAGGACGCGGGGGCGCCGTGACCCCTTGTGGGCGCAAGGGGGACATGACCCCTTGTGAGTGCGGTGGCGCCGTGCCTCCTCCTTGTGTGACCCCTGGTGAGCGCGAGAGGGAAGTAACCCTTTGAGGGTACGGGAACGCCGTAACCCTTTGAGTGCGCGTGGGCGGCGAGACCCTTTGAGTGTGCGTGGGTGATGTGACCCCTTGAGAACGTGGAGGCGATGTGACCCTTTGAGGATATGGGAGCACCATAACCACTTAAGAGCATGACGAGGTCATTACCCTTTGAGAGTGCGAGGGGGGTGTGACCCCTTGAGCATGCGGATGCGGCGCAACCACTGTGAAAGCGGCGACGCTGTGACCCCTTGAGAGCGCGAGGGCGACGTGACCCTTTTGAGGATGTGGGGGCGACGTGACCCTTGGTGAGCGTGGCGGCGCCGTGGCCCTTTGAGTGCGTGTGGGTGACGTGACCCCTTGAGGACGTAGGGGAGACGTGACCCTTTGAGGATACGGGAGCACTGTAACCCCTTAAAAGCGCGGTGGGGACATGACCCCTTGAGGATGTGGGGGCGACGTGACTATGAGAGAGCGAGGGCGACGAGACCCCTTGAGGATGTGGGGGCGACCTGACCCTTGGTGAGCGCGGCGGCGGCGTGGCCCTTTGCGAGCGCGTGGGCGACATGACCCAAACGCGCGAGGGCACCACGCGGACTCCGGTGTGGGAGAGCACAACGCGGACTCCGATGCGGGAGAGCACAAAGCTGACTCCGGTGCGAGAGAGAACAAAGCTGACTCCGGTGCGAGAGAGCACAAAGCTGACTCCGGTGCGAGAAAGCACAAAGCTGACTCCGGTGCGAGAGAGCACAACGCGGACTCCAGTGCGGGAGAGCACAAAGCTGACTCCAGTGCGGGAGAGCACAATGCGGACTCCGGTGCGGGAGAGCACAACGCAGACTCCGGTGCGGGAGAGCACAACGCGGGCATTTGGACCCGGGGCGAACCTGCCAAAGAACGCCGTCTTGAACCGGCTGGCTGAGGTAAGACAGTCATCCCTGGTGGCCACTGGGCACTCGGCCCACCTCAGCACAGGTCCCAAGAGTCGGGAGAGGTAGAACTGCACCCTCTCTCGGTCCCACAGCTCCCAACTGGGCACCAATTTAAACACCCTGAGACAGCCAATAATGTAAGGGAGGGGCTTCAAAGCCACCCCGTCGCAGGGTGCTGGGAGCTTGATCGGGGCCGAGAGAGGGAGCATGATCTCCCCATACTCCGGGACCCGGTCAATTCCCCGCATCGCTCCAACCTCCGGGGAGCAAGAACTGCAGCAAAAACTAGATGGCGGGGCTAGTGCCAAGGTAAAGTAGCCGATTGCTGCAGCCAGGGGAACGGCTATTGGCGGGGCAAGCGCCGGGCTAAAGTAGCCGGGATGCTGCAGCCGGGGAAAAGGCTAATGGCGGGGATAGCGCCGAGCTACTGTAGCCAATGCTGCGCCAGAGGATGGGCTAATGGTGGGGCTAGCGCCGAATTAAAGCAGCCGATGCTGCAGTCGGAAAATTGCGGCTAATAGCAGGGTTAGCGCCGAATTAATGCAGCCTAAGCTGCAGCCGGAGGATGCGGCTAATGGCGGGGCTAGCACCGGGTTAATGCAGCCGAAGCTGCAGCCGAACAGTGTGGCTAATGGCGGGGCTAGTGCCGAATTAATACAGCCGGGCCTGCAGCCAGAAAATGCGGCTAATGGCGGGGCTAGCTCCGAGTTAATGCAGCCAATGCTGCAGCCGGGAAACGCGGCTAATGGCGGAGCTAGCGCCGATGCTAACGGCGCTAAAGAGATCCTACGGCCGGAACGAGCCAATAACTGGGATACGCGGAGATATTAAGAAATAAGGGGCGCTTACCCGGATGAGGACACCTGGACTTCGCGGGGTGTGGAGGCCAGCATTTCTGTTACGATCGGGCGGCGCAGCGCGGTGCGGTGTGGTTCGAAGAAGCGAGCCAGGCGACCAGGTAAGCAAACAAAAAGGGATTTATTGCTGAAATCAGCGGGAACGGGATCAGCGGGAGCAAACTATAACAAAAAAGGAACCAAAGTAGCGAGACACCCGACGTAACATCTATGTATACATAAATATATATATACACATACAATGCTGGCCTGCTGACTCAGGGCGCATGCGCGCTTTAAGTGTAGTCAGCAGGCCACATGTGATCAGGTAGGACCCAATCCCAGCTCAAGGGGATGGGCCCTAACTACGGGAACCCGGAATGGCAAAAAATTGGACCACAATAACAGCCCAACAACGAAAACTACTCGTTTCTCCACTTTAACATTACCAGTATGACATTAAAGTAGGTTCATTAAAATAGTTGTAACCAAACAAAAAATATTTGTTTAATATTATTGCCCAGTCAGGTTTTTAGGCAGACAGATGGAATTTAGTGAATAATAAACATTGATGCACCTTACCATTTATTAGAACATGCTACTTATGAAGTAGATGTACTTTATGGTTCTACCGACTATGGATACTTTTAATTACACACTTTATTAGTCTTCTTTACCATTAAACCAGTATTGTCTGATCAAATCATACCAACACAACACATATCTGTCACTGTAGAGCTGAAAGTCATTAACCATCCAAATAATATCTGTTTGTGGTGGGCCTGTGAGGTTCCTGACCGTTATAGAGCTAAGTAAAGACATTGTTGCAAGATCACAGTGGCGTGGCAGAGGTGGGGGGGCAGAGCTGTGGTTGATGAATTTTAATTAAAATTAATAAAACACAGAAGATGCACGATTATGGACATACATAAACTGTTCATGGGGCAGTGTGGCAGGATCGCCCTGGCGCAGCGGGAGAAGGTGGAGCAGAAGTTGATGGATTTTAATTTCAGTTAAAGTATGCATCTGACATGGCAAAATCAGAGGCCATGGAAAGAGAGAAAGACCGAACACGAGTTGGTGGGACGGTGGGCATGGCATGCGTGTGGGAGAATAATGCTGTAAAAGCCCAGTGTTTTGGAATGTACGCATGTCGTGTCAACAATAAAGCCTGTCTCCCATCCTCATTCCTTTCACCCCCCCCCCCCACCATTTACATACATGTAATGAAGTATACAGAAAAACAGATGGACTACAGTCTGTGCTGAAGAACTACTTCAGTGAATCTAAAGTATTGATCAGAGGTTAACCAAAAATCTGAAAAAATGGTTTTCCTATGGTTTGATTAAAATAATTGCATTTTGTATATAATTAGATTTTTTGAAAATGATTTTCCTTTGATCAAGACCCGTATATATCCATGTTTGAGATTAAACTAGTTTACTATATGATTAACTTAAACCTTAATGCTTCTTATTATCATTACCATCTATGCTAATAATTATGATAAGAATAACACAGACACATAAATGATATGATAAAACAAACATCTAATAGTATTATTGTTATTATTTGAAAAATATAAGACATTTGTAACACTTTGCACTTTATTCATTTATTCATCATCTCCCGCTTATCCTCTATTAGGGTCGCGGTGGGGTTCCCCATGCCCATCCAGGGGAGAACGTCTCGGGCGCTGGGCAGATAGACCCAGGACAGGGCGCCAATCCATCACTGGGCATACACTCACTCACACAGACACACTCTATAGGGGGCAATTTTTGAGAATTCAATTAACTTGATCCATGTTTTTGGACTGTGGGAGGAAACCGGAGAACCCGGAGGAAACCCACGCAGACACGGGGAGAACATGGAAACTCGATGGGGATTCGAACCGGGAATCCCTAGCGCTGAGAGGCGAACGTGCTAACCACTAAGCCACCGTGCCGCCCACTTTGCACTTTAGATTTAAATATAATTAAAACTATATAATTAAAATAATATAATAAAAAAAAATTTAAACTATGTCCTGTATATAGCCTCTTTTATGAGCAGACTGTCAGCCTGTGCAGCAATGAAGAAAAAAGCAGAGTTTTTAATGCAGAGAACACCATGGGACACACACACACACACAAACACACACACACATGCACAGATTAACAGGACTGGCTTATATTGATTCTCGAACAAGAACACAAAGGTAAGGCAGGGTTAAAGAGACATGAAGGAGAACATGTGATGGTGGACACACAGCTTAACCGAATGAAACGGATTTACCAGTAATTGATGATCTACAGCTAAACAAGGACTAATTAATCATTTAATTAGTTCCTTTGACACTGTCTTTCAAAGCATTGTATATTGTGTATTACTGTGACGAATAAAATTTGATTGGTTGTGATTTGACATACGGCCCAAAAACCCAAGTTTGCTTGTTTTTTGTTTTTTTTTGCAAAAATGCCTTTTGTTCATAATTATTTATAATTCTGAGTTTGATCTTTGTCTTCTTTTGACAAGACTTAACTGAAATAATATCAACCAAAGACTCTGTGTGTGGTTTACAAACAGCACTGCAGCTCACAAAAAAGAACTGGATCGTGGGGTCTGCACAGAAGAACATTGGGTGCTCTCTATCCACCCTGTGGGATCTACACAGTTCCTGATGCCTTCAGAGTGCCTGAAAAATTGTTATGGACAAATCACACCCCAGTCACAACCTTTTTGAGTTGTTTCTGTCAGGCAGATGGGTACTGAACTATTAAACAACTAACAAATAGACTCAAAACACTTTTTACTACACTGCAGTAAAATTACTAAATAACTAATTATAAACATTTACAGAATAATAATAATAATAATAATAATAATAATAATAATAATTATTATTATTATTATTATTATTATTATTATAACTTGTATAATAACAGGTTTTTGCAACATTTTTCAATTTGCTAAATTTTTCACTGTGAAATATTTCCACCTGCAATTGTTTTAACGACAAGGTCTTGGGTGAAATTTAATATTTGTAAATTTCTTTATTTGCTATTTCTTTGTAATTGTTTTTGAAATTTTAATTTACTTTATTGTAATTTCTAATACATGGGAGTAGTAGACCTTAATTTCATTATACCAGGTACAATGACAATAAAGATATTCTGATTTTGTTCCGACATTGCACTATAGTGCAGCAAATTTCATTTATTTATTTTATTAATTGCTTTATTTTTTAATTCCCTTGCTTAAAAATACACCTTCTGTAAGCACTGACTAATTTGATCAAATGTATTTAAACCACACTGAAAGAATCAAAGCTCAGACTAGGTGTTTAGGTAATACTAGTCCAGTGTATAGTATAAGCAGAGTGGGGAAAAGAGAGGGTGTATGCATCTGTGAAGGGGAATTTAATTCTCCCTGACAGAGGTCTACCACAAAACCTCTGGGGAAGCCATTCCAATAAACACACACAAACACACACACACATAACCCCACACATACATAGACTTTTGTTTTCATGCCTTGTAGGGACATAGTACAGACTTATTTAGACTTGTATAGATTTAATTAATTATTACACTATTTTTTTTACTGCTAATTGTAATTACTGCTGTTTTAACTCTGGCTGGGTCTAAACAGTAATGTTAATTAAAAAATGTAGTTTTTTTTGTATGCGATGTTCCAAACTCTGTATTTGAAATCACATTCACTAACATTCATTCATTCATTATCTTCCGCTTATCCTCTAGTAGGGTCGCGGTGGGGTTCCCCATGCTCATCCAGGGGAGAACGTCTCAGGCGCTGGGCAGATAGACCCAGGACAGGGCGCCAATCCATCGCTGGGCACACACTCACTCACACACACACTCTATATGGGGCAATTTGGAGAATTCAATTGACTTGATCCATGTTTTTGGACTGTGGGAGGAAACCGGAGAACCCGGAGTAAACCCACGCGGACACAGGGAGAACATGGAAACTCCACCCAGATGGGGATTCGAACCGGGAAACGCTAGCGCTAAGAGGCGAACGTGCAAACCACTAAGCCACCGTGCCGCCCATTTCACTAACATTTAGTTAATTAATAAATTAATTATTAGTAAGTTAATTAATAAATTAATAAAATATTAATAAAATGAAAACTTTGAAATTAAATTGTAAGGTTTTTGGGAATCATTTTAAGTAAACGAAAAACAGACATGATAAGAGTTTTTAGAATATAATATATATAATATTCTGGCTGTGACTTTATTGTCAATAACACACACCTCTGTCTGCTTCACATTCAAATTAATGCGTGATGGACAATACATTTTTCCCATTTTTATAAAATTTGTCTGCAATTTGGCCACTAGTTGGCAGTATTTAAATGTTAGAAAAATCAGAAACCGATTACTCTGGGTCAACGTTCACTAGATTACGTCGTGGAAGACCAGTTTATTAACAATTTTGCTTTCAATAAATGCATTTGTGAATCAAACCTTGTATTTTTTTAATTACCGTGTGTTTGTAACCATCTTGTAATAGAAATAAGGCACTCGAAGGTTGTGCATTATTGTGAATATATCACAGGCTTATTGTTTTAGTAAATACTGCACACTAAACAGGATGACATTGACTCTGGAAAATGGTATAAAGATTATCCCAGTGATAACAGACAAGGTGGTGCAATAACAAAAACAATGAATACAATGTTATACAAAATGTAAACAAAGGCTAACAAAGAAGGATTGAGGCAGGTATGGCTAGCTTCGGTCTGAAGTTGCAACAAAAACCAAAAATCTCTGTGGCTAAATGTCCAACATTGCAGGTTTTAAAAACAGTCGACACTAGAGCTGGGGCAACGCATTAATGTAAGTTGCCTCATTGGTTATGTAGATACATACATTTACACACGGTGCAATGATATTCATGTCTAGTCAAAACTTGGGCTGCATCTGAAATCACCTATCAGAGTGTAACAAGGGGTGGGCATGAATAAGAACCGGAGCCAGGATTTCTCCCAACAGGAATGTTGAGATGTATAACAGAAAACAAATGCTATGTGGAAACTGCGACATGGTGGCTTAGTGATTAGCATGTTCGCCTCATAGCGCTGGGGATTCCAGGTTCAAATCCCAATCCGGGTGAAGTTTCCATGTTCTCCCTGTGTTCTTGTCCGTTTCCTCCACTCTCTCTGGTTTCCTCCCACAGTCCAAAAACATGGATTCAAGGTACAATGAATGCTCTAAACTGCCCCATATAGAATGTGTTTGTGTATGTGTCTGTGTGAGTGAGTGCCCAGCACCAGAAACCTTCTCCCTCCCCACCCAACCCCCCACCCCCTAGTAGAGGATTAAGTGGAAGATAATAAATGAATGAATGATTAAATGGGGAAACGTAGAACCTGGAGAAAACCACCCCAGACATGGGGAAAACATGACAACTGCGTCCAGATTGGGCTCGAAACTGAATCCTCTGTGCTAAGAGGCAGACGTGCCAATCCCAACATGATGCGAATAATAATGACAATGTTGATGATAATAAAAATGATAATAATAAAAATAATAATAATAATAATAATAAACAGAAAACAGAAAATGGGTTTAAGATAAAAGATAAAAGACACTTTAACACAGGTTTAAAAACATCCAATGGGATCAACAAATAAAGGCAGGCACATCAAAATGAAAGCAGTAACAGACAGGTGTGCAGCGATAATGCAAAAAACCTCAAAAGCTGGCAGGTTTCACAAAGTTAGACGGCAGTGGCAGAAGACAATACACCATCTGGTCCTCTAAGTCAGGCAGTGATGATGGGACTCACATGCCAGCTTGGTCTTGAAGTCAAACAGAAGTCATAGGAATTCAGAAGGCTGCTCACTGCTGAGCAACAATGACAGGATCTGGCAAACTGGGTGGTCCACAAAGGCAGGTAGCAGCAATAGGAAGACTGGATACCTTGTGGTGGCTGCCAGCTTTCATCATTTGAAATACAGGAATGTCACAAACAGAGGGGTGTAACGGTACACAAAATTCACGGATCTGTTCACATCGAGTCATGGACCTCATGGTTCGGTACAATTTTAGTACAGCAGATAAGGAGGGGGTGATTTTTTAATTCTCGAGGACAGACACAGAATCAGAATATTTTAATAATAACTGGGGGGAAAAGGCAGATTTTTCACGGTAGCATAGACGATAAAATGTACAGACGTCCCATGCTATATTGCGGATCACTTTTCACGGGTTGTTTTTTCAAATATATAAAATTTGCTATCTGAGTTTTTGCTGTAATATGGGATTTTGCGCTATATATGCTGCCAAATTTCCGAAGTTGCAAGAGTTTAAAAAAGTTCATTAGCATATGAAGTGTTTATACGAGTATGGGAAGATTTTATGATGCGCTTAAACATATTTCCGTGTATTGTTTACATTTATGGTCCATTCTGTGCCCAAACTGAGCTACACTTAGCATGGCATGTTTAGAGGTGTTTTCTAAAGTGCAACTCATAAAACATGAGCTCAGGAGTAAAGCCTATCATTTTAGTTATGGTGTGTGTTTTTAAGTCCTCATGCATTTGGTATTGTTGTATTCTTTGAGCAACTGTGTGTACAGGACCATGTGACCCATACCGAACAGTTTGAGACAAATATGGTTAGAGTATAGCCATGGACAAAAACATAGCCAAAGCTAAGGTTTTAACATGTGGTTGGTTTAGAGCTTGAATTGCTTAGTTATGGCACAAGGTTTGGATTGAGATATGAACACAAGTAAAAGCCTGATCAATGGCATGACTAAAGGCTGAGGCGAAGACATAACCAAAACCTGGATTATGGGTATATATAAATATAACTCAAATCCATACATGACTTGTCAGAAAATTCTTTCATACATATCAAGCAAGAAAGCTGGTAAACCAAGATATTTCCTTCCACTGAGTGTCCACAGTTAAAAAATTTAACTTAAAAAAGTTAACTCAATTACCCTGGTATATCGGGAAATTAGAAGTGTTTGGTCAGCTGTCTAGTGTCCCTTCAAGCTGCCTAATATGATTGATGTGATGGGCAGAGCTGCTGAAACTCAACATGGAAAGCATCTTGGAGAAGCTTTGTGTGCTGCAAATGAGGTTGAAAACTCCCCAGATTTGGGGATTCATTCTAAAATTCTGTGAGCCTTCGCCTAAACAAAGGCTTATTGCTGTTTTGGCCCTGTGTTATCAGAACTTAGCTTTTAGGGGCTAAAGTTGATGATAGCGAAAACTCACTCAGAATAACCATTGCTATGAAGTCCTGATACCTAAAAACTGTTCCAAGGATGCTGCTCTGCCGCTGTGACATTTTGTAAACTGAAAACACACACTCCCGCCCCACACCCCCCTTGAACACGCCTTCTAATGCTTACTTACTCCGTCCAGCAAGATGGACCTGAGTGCTGCATTAAGTGGCAGCTGGTCCAAAAAAGCTGGCCATCTCTATGTCTATGTTGTCAAATATGTGCTCTGCTAAAGATAAGTCAAATGATATAAGTCAGCAATTAAGGAAAAACAGCTACACTGTAGTATAATCAAACCTGATCATTATCTAATCTGACTTTATTGTGTGTTAAAATGTTTCTTAAAGATGCTAAGTGACTTACAGCCTTACAGACAGAGTTGAAAAGATCTACATTTACATACATTTACATTTAGTCATTTAGCAGACGCTTTTATCCAAAGCGACTTACAAATGAGAACACCACAAGTCAGAAGCTATGAAGAAAACCAACTATACTGTAAATTCATCAAACCTGAATGTTATTCGCTGCCACGGCACACGCCCCCCCCCCCTCCCCCCCTTTTATTTATTTATTTTTTTTTATTTTTATTTTTTTTTATTTTTTTTACAACAGGTATTTGTTGAAGAGATGTGTCTTCAGCAATTTTTTAAAACTATTCAGTGATTCTGCCTTACGGACAGATTTGGGAAGAGCATTCCACCATTTTGCAGTGGTGGACGCCACGGAGTGAGACTTACCTGCTCGGTGAGGTGGAATCGTCAGGCGGCAATCATCGTTGGAGCGAAGAGAACGGGTCGGAGTGTATTTAGGAAAGATGGGGTGAAGGTAGGAG
>JAFMOD010001720.1:64163-92031 GCA_019802435.1 Corydoras maculifer
ACACACACACACACACACACACACACACACACTATATGGGGCAATTTAGAACATTCAATTTACCTTGTATTTATGGTTTTGGACCACACGTGGACACGGAGAGAACATGAAAACTTCATCCAGATTGATAAATTTTTATTCTATATTTGTTTACGTCTTATCTTTTTTCTATTCTCATGTAATTCTTTATTTCTCGTTCACCCTGTCTGATGAGTTAAACAAGAGTTGAACTGATGACTTCTACAGACTTGTTCCTCATCTCTCACTTTCAATATTCAGGCATTCATATCCCTCTCTCTGTGTAATAATAGAAGGATGTGAGGTGAGCACAGTGAGGGTATTGGATGTCTGTTGAATGCTTTCAGAGTAACTGATATCACGGCTCTTGTTCAGCATCTTTTAACAGCACCAATTAGAGGCTCTGTGGACATTTACTCGTGAGAGAAGGGGCGGGAATCCGAGACTCCGTAAACACATAAAAGCTCATCGGTGGATTGGCTTGGATCATTTCTGCCATGTGATTTAGAGTATTTAGTTTTGAGGCAGATGAATGGTTTTGGAAGAAATGCATTGATTGAAATTCTCACTGGAAGCAAACGTGTCAATTGGTTAAGGTGCAGATCTACAGATGGAAAGGGTATGAGTTCATATTCTCAGTGTTATTGCCTTGTTCATAAGGGTGTACATCTTCAAATTTAAATTTTCTAAATTGTTGCTTTAGCTCTTTTTTTTAATTTTTGATAAATTAAGCTATGTGTACTTTCACAATTATTTCAATTTTATGAATAATAAAATAAAAGTATTAGAAACGTACACAAAACTGGGTTCTATTTTCAGATTATTTAGTTGTCCAGCACAGGGATTCCCGGTTCGAATCCTAATTTGGGTGGAGTTTAAATGTTCTCCCCGTGTCCGCATTGCTTTCCTCTGGGTTCTCCAGTTTCCTCCCACCCTCACTCACACAAACAAACTCTATATGGGGCAATTTGGAGAATTCAATTGACTTGATCCATGTTTTTGGACTGTGGGATGAAACCGGAGAACCCGAAGGAAACCCACGCGGAAACAGGGAAAACATGGAAACTCCACCCAGATTGGGATTCGAACCGAGAATCCCTAGCACTGAGAGATGAACGTGCTAACCACTAAACCACCGTGCCACCAAGAATATGATTTCAAATAATCACATTATGAACATAATTAACAAAAATATACTCTACTTAGCTGCAGGGGTGTTTTTAGGGTTTAGAAACATCAGGGGCTTTAGCCCAGATCCCTTATTCCCCCCTCTGTCCTCTTTAAAAAGTGCCCTTTCATGAGGGTATTTATCCATTTTACAACTGTTTTTACATTCATTTTGTTTGATCATTTATTAGTTATATTGGATAAAATTAAATAACATATGAAATATGTCTGTCAGCAGTGGATACCACATTCAGATCTAATAAATGATGGTTCTGGCTGAAAACTTTTGAATAAATGAACCCGAGCTTCGGCAGAAAAGCATGAATCCGTTTTACGAGTCAGTCGCAGATGAGACAGTTTCAACAAGGTTTTGCTTTGAAATACCGTAACTTTGTGACAGTTTGCACCTTCATAAAAAAATTCAGACGGTTTATGAAAGCTGAGAAGCTGCTCTTTACAGCCAACATACAGTTATTAAGGTAACTTTAGTCCTGATACAGGCGAAAAAAATCTGTTTCCCTCACAAACACACACACACACACACACAGACACACACACACACACACACACACAGACGGAGTTTAGAAGCACAAACAGCTGACAGTGACTCCGTACGGTCACGTTCCATGAGGAGAGGCAGCCAGAGAAAGCTGGTCTCATTTGATCCAGGACTACTGACAAAACATCCGGGGCTATAGCCCCGAAAGCCCAGGTCTAATGACGGCCCTGCTTAGCAGTCATGTTAAATTATATGAACACAATGGAAAAACATAGTTTTATAGGGTGGAAGGGAATGATAACCAGAGACAGGAGTCAACAGGGGTTGACTTTATTGCCTACACATACATACTGGACATTTACAGTACATGCGCATGTAGACATGCCACGTCCACTGCCTCACCAGTTCTGTCTTGTGTTGATGGAGAACTCTCTCCCTGCGGCATGTGCCATACCCACTTATAAAAGCACACAGTCATCAAACGGCGTCAGGTGAGCCAATTAATCTCCCTGAGCAGCACTCCCCCTTTCCTCCCCCATGTGCCACCATCACATATAGATTCTCAAAAATAAAACACTTCATTTTATCTTTAGGGGTATAATGCTTGTCAATGGTGCCATATATCCTGATTTAGATTTCAGTAAATAGCCATAGGAGATATATTGGTAAAGATTGTATGTGCTATAAATTCTGTAAATGTGTTTTATGGCAATTATATTTTCTAATAAGAACTTTAAAATAAAAAAAACAAATAATAATAATAATAATAATAATAATAATAATTCATTCATTATCTTCCGCTTTATCCTATATTAGGGTTTCCCCATGCCCATCCAGGGGAGAAAGTTTCAGGCGCTGGGCAGATACACCCAGGAGAGGGCACCAATCTATCGTTGGACACACACTCACACACACACTCACTCACACAAACACACTCTACATGGGGCAATTAGGAGAACTCAATTGACTTGATCCATGTTTTTGGACTGTGGGAGGAAACCGGAGAACCTGGAGGAAACCCACGCGGACACGGGGAGAACATGGAAACTCCACCCAGATAGGAATTCGAACCAGGAATCCCTAGTGCTGAGAGGTGAACATGCTAACCACTAAGCCACCGTGCCGCTAATAATAATAATAATAATCTCATCTCATCACTGACCACTTAATCCTTTACTAGAGAACCTGGGGGGTTCCCTATAACCAGCCAGGGGAGTACAGTTACACATACAAACCAAATACACCCAGGACAGGGTGCCAATCTAGGCACACATTCACTCACATAGACACTGTATTAAGAGCAGCCATTTACCTTGAATCTATGTTTTTGGACTGTGGGAGAAAACCAGAAAAGGGGAGACATGGGGAGAACATGGAAACTTCACACAGATTTGGATTTGAGAGGTCTGAGAGCTCTGAGAGGTGAAGGTGCTAACCATGACACCAATAATTATTCATTCATTCATTCATTCATTCAATAATTTATTCTCTTCCGCTTAATCCTCTACTAGGCTCGCAGTGAGTTCCCCATGCCCATCCAGGGGGGAACGAATCGGGCGCTGGGTAAATACACCCAGGTCATGGCACCAATATATTGCTGGGTACACTCACTAACTTACACAAACACACACAATAGGGGGCAAATGAGAGCAATTAATTTACCTTGGATGCATGTTTGTGGACTGTGGGGGAACAGAAGAACCCAGAGGAAACCCACACGGACACAGGGAGAACATACTTGTAGAAACTCCAATCAGATTGGATTTCCAACCTGGATCCCCTAGCGCTGTTCTACAAGGGTACCAGGGGGGTTTCTCATGACCATTGAGGGCAGAATGTTTTGGGTGCCAGCTAAATACACCCAGGACAGGGTTTCTATCTATTGCTAGACACACATACATCCACACAGACATTAAATAGGAGCACTGTATATAGGTAAAAAAGTAGAACTCTGAGAAAACCAATGCAGACAAAGGGAGAACATGGAAATCTCCACCAAGATCAGGATTTGAACCTGGATCCGAACATGCTGACCAAAACACCAATAAATATTGTTACTATTATTATTATTATTATTATTATTATTATTATTATTATTATTATTATTATTACTGTTATTTCAAATTATTGTAAATACACGTGCATGTGTATGTGAAATACACGCATATGAATTACTCTCAGAAATAAGATGAGAAATCTCTAAGATAGGTAGGAAAGGGAAACAGAAAACACTCACAAGTCCTTACACATCTTGACTTAGGTGTAAGAAAAAAAGCACAAAGCGACGCAAAGCATGCGCACGTGCCAGAGTTAGCAGAGCAGACAGGAAGTGACATCAGGAGTAAAAGAGCCCAGTTGGCAGAGGGTGGAGCCGCCAACTTACCTTGTTGCGTTTGAAGTAGGCACGCCGACATGCGGCAAAACACTTCTCGCTGCAGAAACTCTTCAGTTCAGAGCCCATGCTGAGAGAGTAACGCTTCAGACCCACTTTTTGACACCACGCACAAACTATCTGAACATTACACACGTCCTCATCTGAAAATAGATGAAAAAGAAAGAAAAGAAAGACAATACAGATTTGATCCTGGATTGATAGAAAAACATCATAGAAAACCAACAAATCAGCAGGTGGGTATTTCAAAATGGACCAAGTGGGCTATGGTGTTACAACCATATTTGGTATTGTATATATTTTGACCAGGGCTAATATTCTGGTTGTAAAATTTAAATAGTTAAAAGTTTAATTAGGAGATTTGGTTATGAATTAACATTTTTAATTTGTATCTTTTTATCACATCGTTCATCGTCGTAATGACATCATGGTTTAAAGGTTATTTGGGCTCGGGCTGAGTGTGGTGGTGGTGGATGGGTTTCATAGTTACTTTATGCTACAATATGAACATTTCATCTTATCGTTAAGTAGAGTTAAGTTAAGTTTAGTATCACAGTCTAATTGAAAACCAGTTTGATTCAAGTTTTCTTTTTTCAAATGGATGCAATAAATTATTTTACACAAAAAGTAACTTGGAGCATGCATTTGATCCTACAGCCTTTTTCATCATCATAGAATAAACAATGGACGTAGTCGATACTTATTTCAATAGTCTACAATACTTGCTTTACATCCTTAAAGAAAACAAATCAATAGTAAGAGATTAACTAAATTCAGAATCCAGCACTTTTAAGGCAATTTTTATTTCATTTGCACATAAAATGCATGTAAAAACTGGAAGTTGTTTAAAATCATAAAAAACATAATGCTCAAAAAAGTAAAATGTCTTTAAAAATAAATGAATTTAAATAAATAAAATATGAAATATATAAATAATAATTTATCCTTTTCTTACATTGACAGCATTCACTTGAACTACACAGACACTACAAGTTCCCTGTGAAATCTGATGCTGCTCGTATCCAGCTTGATCTCACAGTATTTCAAAGAGCATTACTTAAATAACTTAATGCTTGACTTTCATGGTCATAAATGCTGGATGGGGTATTAGTCAGGTGACAGGAAGAATAAGAGTTTTTGAACTTTATGGTGTGTTTTGGTTTTGAATATCAGAATAAAAATCAGAACCAGAATCAGAATCGTGTTTTATTCGTAAAGTATGTTTACATGCACCTCTTATATTATTAAATTCCTCAACAAGAATATCAGTTTTGTTTGTACCAAAGAGCCATTTAGAGAAGCCATGTAGTTTTACTGGAAACAATGAAAATTATCATCAAAATGATTAATTCCTGAGGTATAAAAATACAACATGCTCAGCATCATTGTCACCAGTAAAGCAATCTGCCCTTACATTTTTCTGTGTGTGTGTCTGTGTGTGTGTGTGTGTGTGTGTGTGTGTGTGTGTGTGTGTGTGTGTGTGTGAGTGAGTGCGAGTGTGTGTGTTAAGGAATCATAAAAACACTCCCACACTTCATGAATAAGCCATGACTGTTGACAAAATTAAACATGCTTGTGATCTGCTTCTCTTTCACTTGATATTTTACTAGGGTCACAGGAGGGTTTCCCATGCCCATCCTGGAGAGAATGTTTTGTGTGCTGGGAAGATACACCCAGGTCAGGGCTCCAATCTATTTCTGGGCACACACTCACTCACTCACACACACATTCTGACTATATATAAGCAATTTTAAGCATTCAATAAACCTTGTGTTTGGAGGAAACCAGAAAACCCACGAGGACACAGGGAAAACATGGAAACTCCACCCAGATTGGGATTCAAACCTGGAGAGGTGAACGTGCTAACTATTAAGCCACCTTGCTGCCCACTCGGTAAATCGTTCATTCATTCTTTAACCATCCAGTGGTGAAAGTCTTGGGCTCTGGGCAGATACACCCAGGACAAAGCACACTATATGGGACAATTTAGAGCATTCAATTTACTTGAATCCATACTTTTGTACTGGGGGAGGAAGTCGTAGGACCCGGAGGAAAACCACATGGACAAGGGATGAATGTCGATTCATTTTGGGTAAAAGATTTAGTGCAAATAACTTGCACAAAAAGATACATCAAAGGTAAGTTCGGGCACGGACATTGAGCACATAGTTTTCCTTTTTATAAAATAACATCAAAGCAAAATTCAGTAAAAGCTATTAAAGCTATTATTAGAAGTTAATTTACAAAAATAAGAAAATAAGATGTAAATACAATATTATTGTGCAAAGTATAATATAGAATATACGACTACAAATATAGTATACTGTATACAACTATAAATATAATGTATAATATAAAATAATACAAAATATAGTATAAAATATAAATAAAGTGGCATATTTAATGTAAAATTTAACAGAAAATATGTACATGAGTGTAAGCAATAACAATATATGTAATATTTTGTAACATTTAAATGAATTAGATGAGATAAAGTAGTTTGTTGATGAATGATAAAGTGTCTAATTAGGGAAAGTGTTGTGGTGTAGTGTGTCCACGAAATTTTTTTTAGGTGGAGTTTATGAATGTCACTGCTTTTGCTGTGAAGATGTTCCTTATTCTGGTTGTCCTACAATTAATTCTCCACAGTCTCCTGCTTGAGGGGAGAGTAACAAATAGTGGGTTTGCTAGGTGAGTGGGGTCCTTCATGATGCAGGACTCCCTTTTCCTGCACCTGGAGGTGTAGATATCTGTGGTGGTAGGGAGGCTGTCTCCAACAGTCCCCTGTGCAGCCTTAACCACCCTCTGCAATGCTTTCCTGTCTGCAGCTTCCAGGACACACATTGATGCTGGAGCATAGGATGCTACCCACCACACATATGTAAAAGAAGATGTGGACTGAGCTCATGGGTCCAACTCTCCTCAACCTCCCGATGAAGTAGAACCGCTGATGTGCCTTCCGGACCAAACTCAAAGTGTAAGGGGATGTGGGCATGTTTGCCCCTTCTAAAGTCCACAATCATCTCCTTTGTTTTCTTTACGTTGATGCAGAGGTTGTTCTTTCTGCACCAACCCTCTAGGTGTTCCACCTCCTGTCTGAAGATGGACTCATCACTCATCTGTGATGCATCTAACCACTGCTGTGTCATCTGCAAATTTCACAACATGACAGCTCGGATGGATAGGTGAGCAATCATATGTTAGCAGTGTCAAAAGGAGGGGGCTCACCACACAGCCCTGAGGGAAACCAATGCTGAGGGTTTTTGTGGAAGAGGAGATCTTGTGGAATTTCACGGACTACAGCCTGTTGGTCAGGAAGTCTAGGACTCAGTTGCAGAGGTAGGACCTTAGCGAGAGTTTATTGGTTAGGGTCTGAGGGATCATGGTGTTGAATGCACTTGTGAAGTTCACAAAGAGCATACGGATGTAGGATTCCTTATGCTCCAGGTAGGTGAGGGTAGTTTGGATCACATAGGACCGGTTATTCCTGTAGGCATAGCGGTGTGGTCCACCGGTCTCTCAAAGCATTTGGTGACTATCGGCGTGAGGGCTATTGGCCGATAGTCATTCAGACCTATCACTGTGGAGCTTTTGGAGACCGGGATGATGATGGCAGTCATCAGGCAGGTGGGAACAGCTGCTTGTCTGAAGGAGGCATTGAATATGTCTGCCAGGACCTGATCAGCTGATCAGCACAGTCTTTAAGCACCCATCTGGGATGTTGCAGCTTTTCAGCAGGATGGGGATTTTGGGGAATTGTGCATCTCTGGTTTTGTAGTCCATGGATCCCTGTTACATGCTCCGTGGATCCTGGGACAAGATGTGTCCCTGGATTTTCTGAGCATATAGATAGATACTTTATTTGTGGCTTTTGCCCTTTTAACCCCTGCAGTTAGCTCTCGTCTAGCCACTCTGAGTTGTTTTAAGTCGCCGAACTTGAAGGCAGCATCTGGCTTTCGGCACAGAAAGTACCACTGCATTTAGCCAGGGTTTCTGATTCAGATAGCAGGTCACAGTCTTGATGGTGGTGACATCCTCCACACATTAGCTGTTGTAACACAGTGATTGTTTTCTGTGTGGGTCTGGAGCATCGCAGCAAGGGGTGGTATGCCGGCACCTGCAAAATGGAGATGTGGTTGGATAGCCTGAGGTGGGAGCAGGGGACGGCTCAGTATGCATCTTTCATGTTGGTGTAAACGTGGTCGAGTGTCTTATTTCCCTGTGTTGGAATGTTGACATGGCAGAGAATACTGGGGTTGAAACGTGCTAATTCTGAAGTGATCTGATGTTGTCATGGAGCTCCTTTTGCATTAGCATCCGGTGCTATGTAAACAGCAATGACGAACACCGCGGTGAACTTGCGAGGCAAGTTCTGCGGATGACATCCCACAGTCAGCTATTCTTACCAACATGCAGTTCATACACCATCCTTTGTTTATATACACGCACAAGCCACTCCCTGGGCTTTTTCCAACTGACAGTTGCGGTCCGCTCGGAAGAGCTGTCTGCCAGCAAGCTAAAACGCTGGTGTCTGGTATGTTGTCTTGTAGCCATGTTTCAGTGAGGCAAATCACAGCACATTTCATCATCTCACCAGGAACATTAATTCTCAGCCGCAGTAGATCCAGTTTGTTGTCCAGAAAGCGGACATCGAAAGAATAAACAATGAAATCGGGGGTTGGATTGCGTTTGCTTTAAGCCTGGCTAGAAGAGCGCCACTTTTCCCCTTTTCTGCCTCTGCTCACAGTGCTTTCTTTTTTCTGTTTTGACTGCCCTCTGAAGAATTGAAGTCTTCCAAGTGTAGTTCTGAGATTGTTGTCGATGGTTACTGCCTTTAATCCCAAGCTGTCTTTTATTATAAAGAGTTCGTTTCAGCTATATTTGACACGCTTAAGGTGTGTAGAGTCAGATTTTAAACCGATGTAAAAGTTGTTAAATGCAGGTTAATCGTGGGGAATGCCAAAATCCGCTGCACTGTTACGCGCCGCCATCTTGGATCATGAGTCAATTCAGTGACAATTGTGAAAAGTTAATACTTAATTAAGTCTTGGAATTGTACTTTGTAATATCTAATATTGAAGTTACAGGCTTATGTAATATGAATGATTATGATTAATTACAGTGATGTTAAATAGTTCAACAGCCTTAAATATAGGAATATATGGGATATTGAAAAGAACATGTTGTGGTAGGGCTTATATATCTACCAGGAAATGTGCGCTAATGCCTGCGCCACTCTGTTTGTATGCGTGTTTGTGCGTGTGTGTGTGTGTGTGTGTGTGTGTGTGTGTATCTATTAAGCTGTGGTTTGGCTAGACCTTAAAAGCATGTCGCTGGGAGGTGTTTCCTTCTTTCAGGGGAAAACATGAATGACAAGTAGTAGAGCTTTTTAAAGCAGCAACTTGTTTTAAAAGCCATACCAAATATTTATATATTAAAAACAAATATATATATATATATATATATATATATATATATATATATATATATATATAGGGGCACTTTAGGTGCCATGTATTGGGAAAGTCTTGTAAACCCACAGAAAATCCACGTGGACACGGGGAAAACGTGAAAACTCCAACCAAATCAGAATTTGAACCTGGATCCACAGTGCGGCGAGGCATTATTATCATTATTATTAATTCATTATCTTCTGCTTAATCCTCTACTAGGGTTGTGGGGGTTCCCGATGCCCATCCAGAGGAGAAGTTTTGAACGCTGAGCAGATACACCTAGGACAGGGCATCATTGGGCACACTCACACAAACACACACTATATGGGGCAATTTAAAACATTCAATTTACCTTGTATCTTTTTGGACTGTTAGAAGAAACTGGAGAGCCTAAAGGAAACCCACACGGACACGAGAAAACATGGAAATTCCACCCAGATTGGAATTTTAACCTTGGATCCCCAGGCGAACATTCTTACCACTAAGCGAACGCGCCACTTTACTATTATAATAATTATAATAATAATAATTATTATTATTATTTTTGCATTAATTATTGACTGTGACAAAATAACAAAAAATGTTGTGTTTTATATTAAGCATTTTTACCTCCGATATGTATTTTATTTTGGTACAAAAAAAAAAACAATTATTTGAGCTTTGTATATGGTCTATGAGACATATCCTTACTGTAGAGCACCATTTCCAAAAGTTATGGCGCATGGCATGATCATTAACGTGGGCGTTAAAGGACCTAACTGCATCAGACCGCAAACCACAAGAGACATAATTGTTATAAAATGTATTTAAAAAAAAAACAGCACAATAACCAAGCATAGCAATCAAATGACACCTTGGATGCACATATGACCTCAGAGTTGAACGTACATCACATGGGACACTGCTCATATTACTGATCAAGTGCACAGATGTTTACCTCAGAAAAATGTGCACCCTACACAAAATAAATTTAAAAAAAGGCAAATGATGGCACCTATGGACCTGTTCATTAAGTAGCTGTGTCACCCATGTTATGAAAAACCTATGTCCACCCTAACAGCTCAGACGCGTTACAGATAGTAAATGCTAATTATTTGTTTTCAGGACCAATGAAACCATCATCTTTTACTATTTTAAGTTAAGTCTGTTTCTTTTTATTTAGGAATTGATCACATTACAATGGGTTTTAATAGCGTTTGTAAAGCACAAGGATACAAGTTGCCAAAATTTCTAAAGGTAAGGCCTGGACACTGAAGAAAGAGGAAGAAAGGCTCAAGTATGTGTAGTTTATAGGTGTCAAACTCAAGGTCTCTGGGCCATATCCGGCCAGTAATACAATTCTATCTGGCCCACAAGAATATTTTATGTTGATCTATTATTATTGTTATCAATGGCCCAGCGATGGTTTTTTGGACCGTGCTCATATTTAAAAATTTTATTATTTTTTACGGAGAGCAGAAATAGTTAAAAATATTTAAAGTTGAATTTTATTTATATGGCCCAGGATGTAAGAATACTGAATGTTTTAAATTATTTTTTACTTCTGTGGAAAAGCATCATTTTTATTGCATTTTTCCATGTTCTTTTGCACCATGTTCATAGATTTTACTTTTTATAATTTTGACAAGAGATTTTTATAAAGAGCAAAGTATTTTAAGTTAAGTGTTCAGAAAGCATTTATTTTTAGTGCGTTCAATAAATGTTTATCGTGTTAGGCCTATAAAGTGTGCTTTAAGTTATGGCACCCGGTGCAATTGAATTTGACACCCTTGGCATCGATGAATCAGAGAGACTTTTCCCATTCTGGCAACCTGTCACAGATTTTCTTGTCTTTTTTCCTAAGACCACTGTCATAGGGTACAGAACCCCTTTTAAATTTCATCTCAACACATCCAGGGGAGAACATTTTGAGTGCTGGGAAGATACACCCCACACAATGCGCAAATCTATCTTTGGGCACATATTGACTCACACAGATACACAAACACAATATAGGGGCAATTTAAAGCAGAAAGTTCACCTTGAATCCATTTTGGACTCTGAAAGTAAACTGGAGTACCCACATGGACACAGAACAAACAAGGAAAGTCCACCCAGATCGGCGAACCTGGATCCCCAGCCTTCAGAGGCAAACGTGTTAACCACTAAGCCACCAAAAAATAATTTGAGTTACTTGTATTCCATACTCCAAAACCCTTGTATATTGTTAATAATTAAATTTAAGAACTCGTCAATCACATTACCAAAATTTGTGTAACTCTACAGCTTTACTGGCAGATGTCACCAAAATACTAATTAATTAAACCTTTTTTTCATCTTACAGATTTTATAAAAGAGGTTCATAAAAACAATGTTGCTGTTTTATTCTTAAAAAAAAAAATGGCTGTTATATTTCAGATAAGGAAACTGCAATTAATGAATGAATTATTATTCCAAATCTGACCTGCTGAATATTAAACCTACTTGGCAGAGATTGCATGAAGGCACAGAAAACTATTCATACCCCTCAGAAAGGCATACGGACCTTGATAATTACACACTCATGGTGTTTCCACTGGCACACAGCCACATACCTGCACTGTGGGTGAGACAGAGAGAGCAAGACCAGCAGCTCATGCATTAATCATAAGGTCGGAGTGGCATGTGGGAGGAGTTTGGGTGAATGTTGCCATGGTAATTAGCAAGTCCACACCATCTGTTTCTTAGTTGGAGGATGTCCACACTCCCACAACTACACTAAAGCATGCGTACACACATGTGTATGCAAAACAGTTTGCAAACATGCATAGTAACACATACAAAACATGTACATTTATACAGGTCTTCACACACACACACACACACACACACACACACACACACACACACACACACACACACACACACAGTGTGTGAAAACTTATTAATTAATAATAACGCAAATTATTTAAATAAATACAAATTTATGAATCCCAGCAACAATTACACAAAAACTTTAAAATGTGTGCGTATATCTGTCTGCATGTTTGTGTTTAATAATAATGATGATGTGTGGTCTGCTAACGCCTGTATCAGTCTCTCACCTGCTGGTGGTTTAATGAGTGGGGGCGGAATTAGGGGCATCATGATTGGCAGGCCCCCTTGCTCCTTGGCAACTGATGCTGAAGAAGAGGACGAGCTGGAGGAGGTGTGGTTAGTAGGCATTTCTATCATGCCAGTGCGTGATGTTGGAGTTGTCGCTGATTTGTTGGCTTGTGGAGGAGAAGTGCTGCTTTCTGGCAATGATGATTTTGGCAAAGAGTTTTCTGATGAGGGAGAAACAAAATGGTTTAATAGCAGCCAGTGTTTGTGTGTATGTCTGTCAATCACATTCAGTTAGAGCACCAGGTTGTAGAAATAGGTGCAGCTAGTTCAGGAAGCCACAAAATAAAAAGAATACATAGAGCATCAATATAGAGAGATGCATTTGAAATTTGGCAAAAGTTTGATTTTAAATTAAATGAAACCTAGTTTTGCACATAACACACATGTGCACATTGCAAATTTTTAAAAGATAAAAATCTCCTAAACCAAGATGTGTAATAGACAATTTAATTTTTTTTTCTTTTATTACATAAACCTATTGACTGTATATAATGTCTATACATCAGTATTTTCTCAGTTTCTTGCATTCCCCTTCAGTGAGAATAGATAGTTTTCTCACAACTGTGTGTGTGTGCGTGTGTGTGTGTGTGTGTATGGCATTTTTTGATTTTTATCTTTTCAATTTTCTTACTTACTGTCCCTTTACTGCTGCAACAAAGTAAATTTTCCCATTGTGCGACAATAAAAAATAATCTTATCTTTTCTTAACACCAGAAAATCACCTATTTCTTAGTTTTTTAAAGTTTTTTAAAAAACTGATTTCAATGTCTCCTCATCTCTGGTGTTATTGGTCTCTGTCATAGTCATGGTAAAAATTTACAATCTTAATTACAGATGTAGATAGATTATAGTGATTGGCCAGGCTGGTAGTAGTCACAGTATGATGGTAAAAGCTTGACACACATGTTTTTAGTCAGTTTCTCTCATTTCAATGCGCAGCAATTTTCAGATATATCCAAAATGTTCAACAATCATGTTTAATTTTGGCTCTGTCTGGGCCACTCAAAGACATTTACAGAGTTGTCCCGAAGGCACTGGTTTGTTATTCTTTGCCTCAGTGTGAGATTCAGAGTGCTTTTGTGTTTTCTTTTTAACACATTTTGAAAATAAGCAAATTATTTTTGCTTTGACATAATGGTTTTGTGTACAGAATTGTGAGAGACAAAATTAATGTAATCCATTTTGCAATAAGGCTGTAACATAACAATAGTATCATGATAAAATCTTAAAAGTGTGTAAATAAAAGTGTATAGAAGGAGCAGCATGGTGGTTAGTTCTTGGATTTGATTCCAAGACAGACACGATTCTTTCAGTGAGCAGTTTGCTTGTTCTCTTGGTTTTTGCATGGGAGAGCTACTTCATGCTACAGTTATAGCAAATATATGTTATTATTTAAATAGTCAATATTCCACTGTCCCTTAAGCACAAATGTGTAAGTTAATTTATTTGTGTGTCTGCACTGCAATAGACTTGTGACCTGTCTAATGTGTTTCTCTGTCTTTCACAAAATGAGGTGTGGTATATGATTTAGCACCATACACGACAAATTCAGAAGATTACAAAATACTACAAATCAATAACTGTACTGTGTGTAAACATGTAAAACCAACCAGCTCCTGTTACTGTTCACATTTATGTTTTAGCATTTGTTTTTAAAATGTGTACCAGTATGAAAACATATTAAGTTAAGATCTTTAAAATGATTCTAGAGAAACAAGACAAACGCATTGGACAGATAAGACAAAAGCAAATCCATTTGACCACAGTACAAGAAACTTTGTTAAAAATGAAGACAACAACCTCATACCAACTGTAAAGAATGGTGGTGAATGTTATTATTTGATAAAGTCTTTGTTGTCCAAGAACTCACATGAAAGTAAAAAATAAAATATATTTTTGAAAAAACAAGGAAAATTTATGTCACGTTATAATCTGGAATCTTGATGAGCAAAACTGCCAAAAAAACACAGGTCATGCTTTCAAAGCTAGCCAGCAAAACAACCCCAACACAATCTGGCAGTTTTCCAGAAGCACATTAGCCACGGTAACTGTGTATTACCGCTGATGGGGATTAAGGCTAAATATACGAGCTAATTATGTATGATTGTGTCTTTGCTAATCTTACCACTTCCAGCTTCATTTGTTAACAATAGTGGAGCATCGTAATCTCAGCGATGGCAGAAGGTAATTAAGGGGCCACTCTGGAGGCAGTTTAGCATTAGCGAGATGTCGCTAATTGCATTCCATCATGCCCCACTTTGACTGCTCGATCCTCTCTTTTGCAAAAAGGGGAAAACCGGACAGATTACCACATTGGGTCTAATTTCTCCAAGCCACGGAAAATGGCCGACAAATTAACTCTTGTCAATGCTCTCAAAATGAAAATCTAATACATTGCTGGGATAAGAGTCAGTGTTGAACAATAAAGAGATTCAAGAAATGGAAATTAGCAATGAAGCAGTTTTCACTTTTGTAGTGTAGCAGACTCAGTCTCATCTTTATCATTCTTTTAATCACTAGGAAATATATGTCAGTGGGATCCTCAGATTTTCTTTCCAAATTATATCATTTTGATTTTAGGTGCATGTGCATATTATAGAGGATAAGATATGATAGACCTTTATTTGTCCCACAATTGGAAAATTGAGATGAAAACAGAAGAAATGCTTGTTGAAAAGTCAAAAATTTAATTGATCACTGTGCATATTCTATTAGGAGTCCAAAAGAACACAGATCAAAATTATTTGACTGGGAATTATGCAATTCTACAAATGCACTTATGTCAGGAAACCTTTGAGTGAAAACTAATTAAACATATTATTTAAATAAAGCCATTTTCCACAATAAGGATTCCTTCCAATAAGTCCCTCAAAACAGTTTCAAAAAAGAGGAAGGATGAAAAAGTAACAAAATAAATGTGTAGACATGTTTATAATTGATAATATACAAGAATTTGTTTGTCTCTAAAACTTAATATACAGTATTCACCAAACTGCTTCCTGAAGTACCCAAGATAATGTACTCATTGCAAATTATTGTAGGAGTGCCATGCCCCAGGTCTTTCTTCAGCAGCTGAACTCTAGTCTGCGTAGGCTCATCTACGAACTACGTATTTCCTGTTTCCTAACAATAATACACCATCACTATGAGTTGTTTCTTACCCACCAGTAATTTATTCTATAAGTTATTTATAAAAAGCAGTTCAATGAACTGATTATACAGAGTAAAAACAGATTAATTTAATTAAAAGATGACCAAAGGTTTTGGTTGGGTGGGTTTAAAGATCTTGTCTAGCGTGCCAATAAGTGTAGTATATATAAACAGTTAAAGTTTACATTGCTGTTTTCCTACAGCATTCAGTAGCTGGGGATGACCCAGAGGATATCCCAAGATGGGCAAACTGTATTTACAGGGCTCACCTTTCAGAACAGAGATGTGTTGGCGGATTTCTCCATCTGGGTAGTTGCGTATCTCATCATCCGAGTCTCTTAGGTTCACTTTGTCATAACCATACCAGCCCAGCAGTTCATTCATCGTGTTTTCAGCAAAACTCTGCAACAAAATTACCATACAATTATTAAACTTTAATAAATTAAATAAAACTGTAATTTAAACTGTTTTTTAAACCATGCTGTGTCATTGCTCATTTAAAACTCGATAGTTTATTTGAAAAAAAAAAAGAGCTTATTTACACACACATGCACACAGGGTTTTGATTTGATAGGATTTGTAATGGGGGTGTCATTAATAGGAACATTTATAGGAAACTATTATTTTTATAGGAGATTTTTCAGCAGAAGTATCTCAGCATCTCACTGCTAGAAGCGCTAGATATGACACTTTATCATTCAGACTGGTCCACTTCTGTGTGGACACCATATAATACTACTATTTTTTTGACAGGTTTACTCTTAACAGTTTGAAGACACCAAGTCAGATTAATTGGAATATAATATCTGTAGGTGTAAATGTTTGAGTTCAAGTAATTTATTTATATAGCTCTTTTTGCAACTGTACATTGTTTTAGAGTGGTATAATCCTTTAAACAGCCAAAGAGCAAGCGACAGTGACAGAGGCAGAAAAAAAACTATGTAGTTAAAAAACTGTAGTTATTTCAAGGAAGAAACCTTGGGGGGACCAAGACTCAGTGGGGGACTCATCCTTCATCAACATCAACAGTGTAGGACAGCCATGTACAGATTGTGTAGTTATCAAGTGTCAGTGTGTGTGATCTGGCTGTCTAGATAAATGAAATATCCAGGATGCATTTTGCCTTTATACATGCCCATAGATTAATTAAATAACAATATAATGTAGGGACAGCACAGTGGCTTAGTGGTTAGCACTTGCACCTCTAAGTGCTGGGGATTCAGGTGTTTCCATGTTTTCTCAGTGTCCATGTGGGTTTTCTTCAAATTCTCTCATTTCCTCCCACAGTTCAAAAACATGGATTTAAGGTAAGTTAAATGCTCTAAATTGCTAAATATAGTGTATGTTTGTGTGAGTGAATGATAGAGTGGCACCCTGTCCTGGGTGTATCTGCCCAGTGCCCAAAATGTTCTCCCCTGCATGGGAACAGGGAACCCTCCTGCGACCCTAATGGAGGATTAAGCAGAAGATAATGAATGAATGAATGAATGAATGAGTAATATATTCATTCATTCCTTCATTCATTATCTTCCGCTTTATCCTATATTAGGGTCACGGTGGGGTTCCCCATGCCCATCCAGGGGAGAATGTTTCGGGCGCTGGGCAGATACACCCAGGACAGGGTGCCAATCTATCGCTGGGCACACACTCACTCACACAGACACGCACGCATACACACTCTATATGGGGCAATTTGGAGAACTCAAATGACTTGTTCCATGTTTTTGGACTGTGGGAGGAAACCGGAGAACCCGGAGGAAACCAAGGCAGACATGGTGAGAACATGGAAACTCCACCCAGATGGGGATTCGAACCGGGAATCCCTAGTGCTGAGAGGGGAACATGCTAACCACTAAGCCACCGTGCCGCTCTGAATCGAATCGAATCGAATCGAATCGAATCGAATCGAATCGAATCGAATCGAATCGAATCGAATCAAATCAAATCAAATCAAATCAAATCAAATCAAATCAAATCAAATCAAATCAAATCAAATCAAATCAAATCAAATCAAATCAAATCAAATCAAATCAAATCAAATCAAATCAAATCAAATCAAATCACCTATGGTCATGAGCTTTGGGTAATGACCGAAAGAACAAGATCGCTAATACAAGCGGCCGAAATGGAACCCCGGGGAAGACCCAGGACACGCTGGAGGGATTATATCTCTCAGCTGGTCTGGGAACGCTCCGGGGTTCCCCCAGTCGAGCTGGTGGAGGTGGCTGGGGCGAGGGAGGTCTGGGTCTCCCTACTTCGGTTGCTGCCCCCGCGATCCGAACCCCGGATAAGCAGAAGATAATGGATGGATGGGATGGATAATATAATATGATATGATATGATATATGATATGATATGATATAATATAATGTAATATAATAATCAACAACTACAATAAAAATATTAACCAAGGTAAAGCTATGTATAATGTAGCTCTTCTATTTACCGAATATTCACCTTCTTTGGACTGCTGGACACATTTTCACCCTATTAAAAGGCTGCTGTCAAGTTGCTAGGAGACCACCAGCTATCAATCAAGCAACCAAATTGCCAATCATTCATTGTGGCTGTCAGTTAACAAACCCCCATTTTTTATTAGAGAATTTATACAAATTAGCATAAATCTATGTACATCACTAACTTCATTTATTATTGATCAGGTTAAATGACTAATATTCTGTTCTGCCTTTTATTCTTATGAGCTTCCACCATAGCCTTATTTTGATTTGGTTTGGTACAGTATGTGCCATATTAGTGCAGGCAATATTTTGTTATAAAAACATGAATCTTTGTTGGAACAGTTAATGATGTTGGATGTTTGTAATTAAAAGACAAGATGTTCCTATATTATACATTAGTTTATGTGGCATTATGGAATAATTTTGCCTTATATACTTGAGTGAAAAAATATTAAGTGCTCATTCATTTATTTATTTTTTATCTTCTGCTTACTCCTCTATTAGGGTCATATTCACGATAGAATTGGACATATTCACCCAGGACAGGATGCCAATCTAATGCTGGGCACACCCTCACACAGACAGGCACACAAACACACACTATATGGGGCAATGTAGAGCATTAATTTTTTTACCTTTTTTATCCATGTTTTTGGACTGTGGGCAGAACCCGGAGAAACCGGAGAAAACCCACGTGGAAACGCCCACTGTGAAGAATTTCTTCTTCCAGTTTCTTAAGGATCAGTATAAGGACATTTTATCGCATCGTAATTCCGAAATACTGTTTCTCTCTCATTTTATACATAGACTTACTGTACATTCAACATTTGTTCAAAAAGATACAATGTATACAAGGCATACAATACAATAATTAAAAAAGAATACTATACGTAATACTATAAAAAAAATCTAAATTTAAGTACGAATTATCCAGTCTGGCCATTTTAATAATTTGAACTTAATTATAAAGTCACTACAACTCGTTATCCATTCATTTCTTAATACAAGGTAATTAAACTTATTGTTGCACCCTTGCCATTCTTCATACACTGTCACAAATAGTTATTAGTGACATGGTTTCATAACTGAAATCAAGTTTTTTAGTTTCAACAATTTAAACAGTTTAAAGTCATTTAAAAATGTTAGGGATTTTGTATTGCAAAAGAAAATGCTTGATGAATTACTTTTTATTTACTAACTTATTTAGTGTGTTCTATAAAATCTTTAAGCAATTTAAGGAATTTTTTAAGTTTTTACTTGAGTAATTTTTTTTAAACAAATTGCAATAATGTGGGTACATTAATTATATAAAACCTCATAAAATTCAATATTATTTACACTTATGTTAAATACTACTTGATACAACTAATCAAAGTGACTGACTTCCGAGACATGATCTAGTCTGGTTTTTCAAGTGTTAAATACTACTTGATATAACTAATCAAATTGACTGACTTCCGAGACATGACTGTGTGGGTTTACTCCAGGTTCTCTAGTTTCCTCCCACAGTCCAAAAACTTGGATTCAAGGTAAATTGAATGCTCTAAAGTGCCCCATAATGTGTGTGTATGTGTGTATGTGTGAGTGAGTTTGAAAAATGTTCTGATCCCCCCCTCCCCCCCGCATGACCATAGTAGAGGATAAAGCAGAAGATAATGAATGAAGAATGAATGAATGGTTTGGCTTTACTTAATATGTTGTATCCCCAGGTAAACATATGTACTTCATGTAAAAAAACTAATTTTAGTGATCTAATTAAATGCCTAACATACTCCCATGGTAAGAATTTATTAATAAAACTCCCACAAAAGAAATTATAAATGCTTGAGTGACTGTGAAAGTTTGCCCGGAGATTCAAGATTCAAAGCCTTATTGTTATATGCTCAGTAAAGAAACATGTTTCCCTGCACAAAAAAATTCTTACTTTGCTGTCTACCCTGGATAAGTAAGAAAAAGTAATAACAATAATAATAATGAAAATATACATATATAAAAAACAGAAAAACACACACACTCTATGTACTCATTTGTGAGGTTTGTGGAGTGTAACATGTTTGTGTCCGTTTTTCTTTGCCAGTTATCCAATTAAGATACTTAAACCAGTGAAAGGGAAACTGTTTTAAGGCTTAAATTTGAAGTAATTAAGACAGAATTAAGTACCTATAAATAGCAGCATTTGTTCAGGTGTGTATTGTGGCATCCGCCACTGGAGTGAGTTGGGGGCGAGACAGGATGCTGCATCCCAGCATGCCTTGCGGCCATGCGGGTACTATATGTGTTTATGTATTTTATTATGTTTATGTTCTGTTTGGGGAGATGTGGTTTGCAAGGTTTTTTTTTGTGCTTTGTGAGTTTGTCTGGCCCATTGGGTGGGGCTCACCATTTTGGGGAAAGGTGTTTCATATTGTGTCATTTCAGCCTTACCATGTAATCAAGTTTTTCGCCATTCTTTTGCTGGAGTGTGTTAATAAAACAGTATTCTCTGTAAATATTGGCAACCCGACTGAAAGTGTGTGTTTGTGTGTGTGTCTGTGTGAGTGCGTGTATCCAGCAATAGATTGGTGCACTGTCCTGGGTATATATGCCCAACTCCCGAAACGTGGGTAATAAATCGTGAACCCCTCCATGACCCTAGTAGAGGATTATAATCAATTGTCAAAAAGTAGTGATTAAGTTAAATGTTATTTAATTCCCTTCTTAAATCATATGTTTATGGTGGAATTTCTTGTTCTTTATTTCTAGTACATTTCATACTAAGATATATAGTTATTTTATTTTTATTTAATTTTGAGGTATTTTCTTTTTTTTATTTGGTCCATCCCAAACTGTGAGGATGAGTCAAGCTAATATAATATACGACATGAGTGGTGAATGGTAAAAATATATGGCTGGATTGATGGTTGGATGGATGATAAATGGATTAACATATTGAAATATAAATCATTTTATGTATTTATGGTTGCATATAAATTTGGATTAAGAAAACTAAACAAAACTGACAAATAAATGATTAGTGGGCATCATCTTAAATTAATAAATAGAACTGAAATAGACTGAAAATAGATTTATTAATGATGCACAACAACATTATCTATCAACAGGTAAGCTAGCATAGTTGGTTGGATTAATGGCTAAATTAATTTTGACTGGACAAGTTTGTAGTTACAGAAGCATCTTAAATACTAAATTATGTTCTTGACCTGTGATGTAGTGTCACTGCATAGATAAGGTCATTTAAAGGTAGCAGGCTTTGGTGATTGAAGCAAGTTTTCATCTTTGTTTTGACCCTAAGGAGGTTTTCTTTTTCATTGTATTTCAGATGAGCTATGGGAAGCAGCAGGAGGTTACGTTGGATTTCATCACCCTGCTGGAGCTCCGTGTTCGTCTCTAAATGACATGATAAAATTCATAAGACAAATTCAGAAAGATGAAAGATGGTGCACGGTGTTTTTCAGTATATGATTATGTCTTTTGACAAAGCAACAGCAATTGCAGTCATCCCAAAGTAAACTTTCATGCAATGTAAAATCTGACACTGTAGTAAAGGCCTGTTTAAACTAGAGATGTTCCAGCTGTTTAGCCAAAATCCAACAGCAAAATCTGACAATCAGCTGATTCTCATTTAAGAATAAAGTATTAAATTAAAATACATTCATTCGTTCATTCATTCATTCATTATCTTCCGCTTATCCTCTATTAGGGTCGCGGTGGGGTTCCCAATGCCCATCCAGGGGAGAACGTCTCGGGCGCTGGGCAGACAGACCCAGGACAGGGCGCCAATCCATCGCTGGGCACACACTCACTCACACATACACACTCTAATTTGGGCAATTTTTTGAGAATTCAATTAACTTGATCCATGTTTTTGGACTGTGGGAAGAAACCGGAGAACCCGGAGGAAACCCACGCAGACACGGGGAGAACATGGAAACTCCACCCAGATGGAGATTCGAACCGGGAATCCCTAGCGCTGAGAGGCGAATGTGCTAACCACTAAGCCACCGTGCCGCCTAAAATACATTCAATTCAAGTAAATGTTTTTGTTATTTGACTGTTATTTTATAGCTATGTAAATTCACAAATAACAAAGACAGTGGGAACCTGACACAAGAACAGCTCATGGCTGTTTAATTAAGCAATCAGGCACAAGATTTATGATTTATTTAAATAAATTAAGGTTTTCCTGTGATATATTCACAATAATGCACAACCTCAAGTTCCTTACTGCTTTTATAAAACAGTTATAAAAACACTAAAATAAAAAATGCAAAATAATTAACAAACTGGTCATCTGCGACATAATCTAGTCTGGATTTTAAAGTGAACATTGATTTCTAAGGAAAGCGATACTGGCTTGTTGCTGAAATGGTACATGATTTAAAATTATGTTCTACCACGCTCACACGTTTCTTTGCTGATGAGATAAAACAGTTTGGTTCAGAGCCTAAATTGTTTGGTGCTCGCAATAATGTTGCTCCAGCATACAGTCCTCGAGGACCTTATTGCTTTTATAAAATGGTTAAAAATGCACTATAATAAAAAACAAGATTTAATTCATAAATGCTTTAGGTAAAAGCATAAACGTTAATAATCTGGTCTTCCGCGGAGTGATCTAGTTTTTTTAAAGTGAACACAGATCGCTGAGTAACAGGATTCTGGTTTCTCTAACAATCAATTTACAGAATGCAGTTTATTTAAATCATTTGCAAAATAATGTATTGTATATCACACACTGATACGAATATGAAGCGGTCAAAGTTGTTAATTATTGTCAATTATTTCTCGGTTAGAAAAACGGCTCAGCCAATCAGATTTAAGAAACTACTTATTTTATAACAATTTGACTAAATTATCAAAATGTGTAAATGGGCACTTTTAAACACATTAATATTGTCATTGTCACACCAAGGGTCTTAAACAGTAACAGGCCGGTGGCACTGACTTCGTATCTGATGAGAAGCTGGTGCTTGTCCATCTAGTGAGTTCATTGCTCATACCCTCTTCAGTTTCCAACTAGCCTGTGGTTTTTAAACCACTCAACCTGGACTACTGAGGATTAAGCTGGAGTTAATAGTAGAAGACCGTCACATGTTGGAATGGTTACTGGACTACCTCACACAACATCCTTAATATGTAAGAGCATAGGACTGTGTGCCTGACTTAGTGGTCTATGATACAGGGGCTTCACATGGAAGAGTCTTGATGCAGTTCCTCTTCACTCTGTACTTCACTCTTTGGATTTATTTTAAAATAAATCTGTTAACTAGATTACTAGAATAGTTACTGCATGGACAATTATCTTTCAGCTTAAATAACAAGTTATTTAACCCCAACTGTTGCAATGACTTCTTATGTCTTAACTGTGTCTAAAGACACAGCCCATGGTCGTGGACAAAATGTTAGTCTGTTTGAGAAGAATCGAATCATTGGCACGCATTGTTTGCAGAAACGGTTTAAATTAGGTGAGGAACTGTCCAACACATCAATAAAAACTGGAAGGATAGTGGGGACCCATTGTCTTCGAGCAGAAAATGTGGCTGCAAAATAATCCTTAATGAATATCATTGGTGATCACTTAAACATTTGGTGAAATCAAATCGAATAAAAACAAAAGAAGAATGCAGGGCTATGTTTAATAGTGACAGTAAGAGAATTTGCACAAGCACAATGCCAAGGAAATTCAATGGATTGGGACTGAACAGCTATGTAGCCTTACGAGAACTACTAATCAGTAAGGCTAACCAGAAAAAAAGGTTTCACTTTGCTAGGGAGCATAAGGATTGGACTCTAGAGCAATGGAAGAAGGTTATGTGGTCTGATGAGTCCAGATTTACCCAGTTCCAGAGTGATTGGTGCATCAGGGTAAGAAGAGAGGCAGGCGAAGTGATGCAACCATCATTCCTAGTGCCTACTGTACAAGCCTGTGGAGGTGGTGCCATGACCTGTGATTGTTGCAACTGATCAGGTCTAGGTTTAGCAACATTATGTGCTCAAAGAATGAGAGCAGCTGACTACCTGAATATACTGAATGACCAGGTTATTCCATCCAATGGACTTCTTTTTCCCTGATGTCATGGGCATATTTCAAGATGACAATGCTAGGATACATCAGGCTCAAATTGTGAGAGAGTGGTTCAAGAAGCATGAGACATCATTCACAAACATGGATTGGCCACCACAGTGTCCAGACCTTAACTCCATTGAGAATCTTTTGGATGTGCTATAAAAGACTTTGCACAGCAGTCAGACTCATCAATGCAAGATCTTGGAGAAAAATTTATGCAACACTGGATGGAAATATATCTAGTGACATTGCAGAAGCTTATCGAAACAATGCCACAGTGGATACATGCCATAATCAGAACTAAAGGTGGTCCAACAAAAAATTAGAGTGTGTGACCTTTTTTTTTGGGTGCTGACTTTTTTTCGCCAGTGTGTATGTATATATATTAAGGATTGCAGCCCTTTTGCTTTAACACTTTAACACTTTTTATTGTTATGAAAAACATAACATAAATTCACATCACTAAACAGGATTGTATGACATATAGAAATAATAGATTACTAAACATATAATAAATATGAGCTGATTCAATTGTATAAGCCAACAAGGGAGCTCAGATCTCAAGGTGATAGTTTACTTTTAGCTCCTAGAATAAATAAAATTACTGCTGGTGGAAAAGCGTTCTCCCACAAGGCTCCTCAACTTTGGAATAGCCTTTCATTTACTGTTTGTGATTCTGAATCATTATTAATCTTTAAAAGTAGAGTAAAAACTCATAAAAACATTTATTTAATATTGTGTTCAAATAACTCCCTGAAGATAAAGGTGTAAATCTCAGGTCTGGTGGTGTTGGGTTGATAATCTGGGATCAGTGTGTGCTGGGGTTTCAACTCTTCACCCACCTTATAATTAATAGGGGGTGTGGCACTGAAATGATGCTGTTCCTGGTAGTCCTCTAATCTAAGTAGAGTCTGCAGTATCTGCCCCTTTTAGTTATGCTGCTCTAGTCAGTTATGACTATGAGTCACATGCTGCACTGTGTCAATCAATTACTTATTATTATTCTCGGTTCCCTGTCTCCTCCTAGTGGTGTAATGGTAATTTTAATAAAACTAGTTTAATTAATCTTGCAGAGTATAGTGCATGCACAGTATTGTGTGTGACCCATATTGCCATTTGAAATTCATGCTACGTTTTGTTTATAAAGCAACAAAATATGTGGCATATTGTAAAGCAGAGTATAATGTGATTTAGGTTTTTTTTTTTGCAGGCTGTGATTTAAATGGTTATCCTTTAGACTTTCATAGCCCGACGGCAACAGAACTGACCACTGTTGCTCTATTAATGGGACAAACCCGTAGCGTGAGCTAAGCTTTCTGAGATTCCGGAGCACATGCGCTTGTGGTAAATGATACTCCTGATGGCAATACACGAATAAAAAGAGTTGGAATAAGTAAAAACAGCAACAGGGATGCAAGACATGAAGGATTTAATTCATCTTTCTAATTACTACCTCTGAGATACATCAGAAAATGTAGACAAAACCATGACATTATTTAATTATTTTATTACTCATCTCTTACTGTGTCTGTCTGGATTTCTCTTTCAATAAGGGTGTAATGGGGTGGTGAGGAGGAGAAACAGGACTTGGTGTGGGCAGTAACTGGAGTAGGTCACTGTACACCATGATAAAATTCCCTAGCAGCTCTGCCAAGTTTCCCTCCCTGCCCACACTGCTCTCTTCTTTCTTTTTCAATCCCTCTGTCTTTCGAATGTTCTTCCTCTACACCATCTGTTCTTCAACTTTCCACACTTTTCTTCAGGTTTTAACTTTCTTTTAACTTTCATTAACTTAGATCTATTTGATAATTTATTATATCTTCCAACATGTTTTATACACAGACCCTTTCCAAAAAAATTGAATATTATGGAAAAGTTGATTAATTTTCATAATTCCAATCAAAAAGTTAAACCTTCATAGATTATAGATTCAGGGCCCTCAATTTAAACGATTTCAAGTATTTATTTCTTTATTTTTGCATAATTCGGACTTCCAGCTCATAAAACCCACGAAAACAGAAATACAAGGAATTAAACTGAGTGCTTAATTTGCCAACCAACTTACAAAAAAACAAATAAATGCTTGAAATTGTTTAAATCTATAATCTATGAACGATTAACTTTTTGAATGGAATTATGGACATTAATTAACTTTCCCATGATTTTTGGAAAAGGGTCTGTATATACAGTATACGCTAATCCTAATGATTTTCAGATGTCAATCCATATTACAATTTAAGGATCATAGGCTATATAACTCTGCTAAAGGGCACTGGATTAAAAATGCAGGGCCTTAACCATCACCCTCTTGTCTGCAGTCCAGAAACTTAAGTACCACTTCACCACAGTCCTGTGGTATGTGCTGTATTCTCTCTAGCTGTATGTCTCCTTTCTCATCACGAATGCAGATTTTATAGTGAGAAATAAATAAAAGATATTTATTTAACCAATTACTGTAATTAGTATTACAAACTATTATAATTATTAATAGTTACATAATTAAAGAGTGTCACCAGACATTAAAAAACTGTAAACGTAAACATGAAACACACTTTTGTTTTGGTTAATTATTAATGAGTCATACAATATGAGTTCGAATAACATTCAGCTTTGATGAATTTACAGTATAGTTGGTTTTCTTCATAGCTTCATAGCTTCTGACTTGTGGTGTTCTCATTTGTAAGTCGCTTTGGATAAAAGCGTCTGCTAAATGACTAAATGTAAATGTAAATGTTAAATAATGTTTTGGTTTTATAAATTAATTAGCTTTTTGTACATCGGTAAATCGAAACAATTTCACATTTTCTCATCATCGGATTGATGTTCTGTCATCAATGTTTATTTTTTTTTCTCATTTCTCTTTGTGTTTTTTATCCTTTCATTTGTTTTTCACTAATTGTTTGCACTCTTCAACTTACTCTCGCTTCTTGATCTCTTTTTCTCCTTTTTATTTAGTTGAATTTTATTAACACATACTGTTATTCTCTTTTTAAAATTATTGCCCTTGAACTATTAGCCCACTAAGTCTGATGTGTGTTACTTTAATATTTAATTATCATTCTCTTAAACAATATTCTGATTCGTATTTTAATAATTTCTTTCTTTACATTTATCCAGTCCTTTTTTTTATTAATGCTTTATATTTTCTCTTTTCTTCTTATATCAATCTCTGCCTTGTTCAGTCATTTTCATATTTAATTTGCCTTTCCTCTTTATTTACTTCTTAGCATATTCCCTTTTTATTTGGTTGGCTTTTTAATATATTTTTTTATTTATTCAAAATTTTGCGGCACGGTGGCTTAGAGGTTAGCACGTTCGCCTCTCAGCGCTAGGGATTCCCGGTTCGAATCCCCATCTGGGTGGAGTTTCCATGTTCTCCCCGTGTCTGCGTGGGTTTCCTCCGGGTTCTCCGGTTTCCTCCCACAGTCCAAAAACATGGAACAAGTTAATTGAATTCTCAAAATTGCCCCCTATAGTGTGTGTCTGTGTGAGTGAGTGTGTGCCCAGCGATGGATTGGCGCCCTGTCCTGGGTCTATCTGCCC
>JAFMOD010001720.1:96158-108270 GCA_019802435.1 Corydoras maculifer
AGGGGGCTGAATAATTTTGCACATCGCACTTTTCAGTTTTTTATTTGTAAAAAAATTGTTGATTCATGTATAACTTTCATTCCACTTCACAATTGTATACCACTTTGTGTTGGTCTTTCACATTAAATTCCAGTGAAATATATTTATGTTTGTGGTTGTAATGTGACAAAATATGGAAAAGTTCAAGGGGTATGAATACTTTTGCAACCCACTGTATAATCTTTAAGCAACTTCTATTCGGGAAAGATACAGAACATTTGGTCAGGTCTGCTGGTCTTGATTTATCCTCTGATTTCAGTTTATCTTCATTGGTTAGTCCAACTATGTTATACTAGCGCTAATACCCTGTTATTCAGCTTCCAGAAAACACATAAACAGAAGGTATTCTTTTCCTTAGGGATTTAAAGTAAATTTTATTTAATATTTTTATATTTAATTATATTTTTTTTAGCTATGAAGTCTGAGATTGATTGAAAGTTAAAGAAGTCAGTGCCCTCCTTGGAGGTTAAGGTCTTTTAAGATTGCATTATTACTTGGCTCACTGATCCATAACTTCTGGCCTCCTAAAGGAAACTTGTACTCAACAGCTATTAGCAAACTTACACTTGTGGGAGAGTATGTTCAACAATAAACATAGATTTCAGGCACTAAAAAATATGAAGACAGCATTACACATTTTAGTAGATTTGTAAATGATCAAATTCTGTTATTTTAGGTGAAGGATGCCTAAAAGCGGTAGGTGAGTGTTCATCATGCCCATCCTGTGGAAAATGTTTCGGGCGCTGGGACACCCAGGACAAGGCGCCAATACTTTGCTGGGCACACTCATTTACTCTCTCACACACACACACACACACACACACAAACACACACACTCACACACACACACACACACACATAGACACATACACTATATAGGAGGAATGTAAAGCAGCCAATTTACAATGTTTTTGGACTCTGGGAGGCTTGATTAAATGATTAAATGAATGGAAATAAATGAAAACAGAAATGATACCATGACACCTACAGCCAAATCACTGATGTTATTTGAGAGGATCTGCCTTTCAATCTCTATACTGTTTCATTACAAAAAAGTGTTAAGAAATTAAAATTAGGGCTTTATGTCAGCCAGACAATTTTCCATGACAATAAAACTTCCTGAATTGAAACACCTGAAATGAAAAAATAAGAGATATGCTCCAATTCTTTTATCCATATAGTGTAGAATTCACTCTTACTTTAAATCCACCACCACAGATAGGACCCACTTTACACAAGTGTCTATTTTAGACCTGGGCATAGAACGGCATAACACATTTCAAATGTAATGGTACACACATGTACAACTTAAGAGTTGAACACCTATTTAATGGCATATTTCTGTTTCAGGACATATTTTACATGAATAACACATATACATATACTTATACTTGATTGAGCAGAGAGTGCACTGCTGGTCCAACATGCAGAATGTTCCTATATGCACACTGAAAAGAACAGAGAAAAAAAGCAGTAAAAATGTATATAGAATCTACAGTATATATTCCTGATGACCAATTCTTTTGCCACACTCTCCCTTTAATCTCTTTAGTTTATATCTATACTGAACAAAATTATGAACATCACAATTTAGTTTTTGCTCATTCTTTTCATGAACTAAACTCCAAGATATAAGATTTCAATGTACTCATAAAGCCTTTTTCTGCTCTGTGTGGAGGAATTAGTTGTGTTAACTGTAAGGTTTCTTGTTTATTTATATCAATTGTCAGTTGTATTACCTTTCCTTATGTGTATATATGTCACATGTCTGTGTTGTATGTCACGGTTGTCATTGGTGTGTGCATTTTTCTGTGCAAGGTGTTTGCCCGTGTCCACATGGGTTTCCTGTGGGATATCCGGTTTCCTCTCACAGTCCAAAACCATGGATTCAAGATTTAGTTGAATGCTTCAAATTGCCCCATATAGTGTGTGTATGTGTGTGTGGGAGTGTTTGCCCAGTGTGCCTGTCCTGGGTGTATCTGCCCAGCACCTGAATGGGGGAGGAATGTAAAGCAGCCAATTTACAATGTTTTTGGACTCTGTGAGAAAAACCGAGAAGTCCATCCAGATTGGGATTTAAACCTGGATGTCCAGCACTAAGAGAGGAACATGCTATCCACTAATTCACCCAGATGCAAAAATGTATTCATTTGTCGCTGGAGGTTCCCCATGCCTATCGAGGGAGGAACATTTTGGGGACTGGACAGATACAGATACATTTTATTTTTGGCAGTCAGGATCACCCCACGGAGTAAGTGCAAACACCCTTTGTTTTTTACTTGCCTATAAGCCATGTGTTTTCTGTTTGAGCTTTTCACGGCTCGAAGATACAGGTTCTGCATGGCCTCAGGTAACACTCATTGGCAAGCACTGCCCTCAGCGGCTATCTGAACTTACGGCCTTCTTCGTAACATATCCAAATAGGCCAAATAGGTTTTCTTGTTTAGACCCAAATTAATAAAATTGAAGGTTTTTGCTTCGTAATTGGGTGTCCGAACATTTTTCCTTATTTTGATTCCGCTCGGATCGTGACAGTTTGACCTTTAACTAGAGTGACTATGTAAATCATTAATAACCACTTTCCATTGAAGTATCAACCACTACCTATATTTGGCTTAGAATGGAATCTCCAAATCAGATCCCGGTTCAGTACAAACAAATTGTATGTCATGTAAAGAAAGCTATTTCAGAGTGTACAGGTGATACTTCAAAGTTATACAGTTAATTTTGTGTAGAGGGCTGTCAGTGTTATTTTAATATAAGCACAAACAATAAAATAAAGTGAAACTTTTTGAGATCATATTATTAGATCTTACTATATACATGAGCAGTGGAAAAATTAGAAAACTGCTGAAATTTGACGATGTTCTTATTATTAATGCACATGAAAACATCCACAGTGCCACCTGCTCCTTCATGTTTCTCTCCCTATGTGAAAATGAGCCTCGTTAAACCCTCTTCTGGCGTAACTTAATCCGATATATCAGATTCAGCTGTGTGCCGCCTGAATCTGATCTATGCCACGCAAATGTTTGAAAGAAAAACTTCTGGTATGTTTCCATGGCTTTCCTATTTTGCATGTTTTTTTTTTCCATTAGATTCCCAGGCGGTCACGAAATAAGAAATGTGCGGTCAGTAATTTAATATGTATGAATGATCCTCTACTGGACCAAAGAACACTCCCTAAACAGAAATGCAGAATTACTGTTCTGGAAATGATTTGAATATGAAATGAGAGTATCAAACAATGCTAATCAAATCAATGTTCGAATACTTATATATGTAACAAAGGTAAAAAAATGTCCTTAGATTACAATAGATTTTGGTTAAAAGGATAAGGATGGGCGTGGGGAACCCCCCACAATCCTAGTAGAGGATTAAGGTAAAGACATAAATAAATGAATATGCTGCAAGTAACAGCACAACATTATCTCATCTCATCTTATTTCATCTCATTATCTTCAATTTAATTCAGTGCCCATTCAGTGAAGAATATTTTGGGTCCTGAAAAGCTATATCCTATTCATCGCTGGGCAAACATTCACTCACACAAACTAGATTAGTTCAATTTAGAGCAGCCAATTCACCTTGCATCCATGTTTTTGGACTATGGGAGTAATCTGGAGAACCCAAAGAAAACCTATGCCGGGCACAAGGAGAACATAGAATTCCACCCAGATCAGGATTCGAAGCTGGATCCCCAGCACTGAGAGATGGCCCAGCTAACCACCAAGCCACTGTGTATCAATTTTAATAACACTATGCAATGATCATTTAAATTTTTTCTGTTTTTTCTTTTTAAAAGTTGTTAAATAACAAAAACATATTGAATCATTTTTGGTAAAAATCATACTTTAAATGTGCCCTAAATGTGTTCTTGTGGTTTAATTTATAGGTAAAGTTTAAAACCACCAATTTAATCATGGATTTGATGTACTTTCCGTCACACAAATTTAATAGGGTACATTTACAGTTACATATTTTTGTTTTAAGGAGGGAATGCTGGCTAACAAAAGAAAACTTCTAAGTTAAATAACGCAGCACTTATCTACAGAAGCATGAATGCTGTCTCAAAGCAGTGTGGTAAAAGCTAAAGTAATCAGAGATTTTTAATTATGTTGTAGCAAAATCTTTAGAATATTAGAGTTTAGAATATTAGAGTAGAGCATTAGCAGTACATATGAATAGAAATAGTTAGTAAAACTGATGTAATTAATTTACTGCCTTTCCAGCTTTGACCCCTGTGAGAATTTCAACTATCCATTCTGTCTGAGTCTCACTAATTGTGTTCTGTGAGTTCCATCATCTGTAATACCAAGTGTACTGTGATTAATATAATCTGTCTTCTTTTTAATCCGGTGAGTGCCTGTGCATTTCCCTCTGGTTGCGTTATATTTTTAAAAGCCTTCAAATTTGGAAAACACAACCTCAGATAAACACCAAATAATTACTGATCGCACAGTTCTCCTATTAATATAATTAATATATTATTATATATAAGGGCGACACGGTGGCTTAGTGGTTAGCACGTTCGCCTCTCAGCGCTAGGGATTCCTGGTTCGAATCCCCATCTGGGTGGAGTTTCCATGTTCTCCCCGTGTCTGCGTGGGTTTCCTCCGGGTTCTCCGGTTTCCTCCCACAGTCCAAAAACATGGATCAAGTTAATTGAATCCTCAAAATTGCCCCATTTAGAGTGAGTGTGTGCCCAGCGATGGATTGGCGCCCTGTCCTGGGTCTATCTGCCCAGCGCCCGAGACGTTCTCCCCTGGATGGGCATGGGGAACCCCACCGCGACCCTAATAGAGGATAAGCGGGAGATAATGAAAAAAATGAAATTATTATATATAAAGCCATGAAGTAATGTGTGAAAACAAATTACACATTAACTGTAATCATAAAAATTAAAAGAGAACTTAGCAGTCCAGTTCTGCTTATCATATGTGCTTGATTAAATGATCATCAGCAGAGTTTTTTTACATGACAATAGTGCAGATGTACCTGTAATTTGTGCTCACTTACAGGTGAATCTGCAGCCAGTAATGCTCTAATAAGCTGTTTAGTGAGCTTGCAGAGCTTCAGTTCGATGCTGGGACTATAATGCATCGCATTTTGGCTTTATATATAATAATATATAAATAATATATAAATAATATAAATAGGAGAACTGTGCAATCAGTAATCATTTGTTGTTTATCTGAGGTTGTGTTTTCGAAATTTGAAGGCTTTTAAAAATATAACTCCACCAGAGGTAAATGCGCAGGCACTCACCAGATTAAAAAGAAGACAGATTATATGCATCACATCAGAGGAGCGCTTAGCTGTCTCTGTACAAAGACAGAGACATACATACTACTGAGTCATACATGGAACAGGGCAAGGAGACAGACAAGCACACCACATAGCTCTCCATTTGGGTAGGACACAGTTGACTTGTTGAAATGAATAGTAGGCAAAAAGCAGAAATCCGCCAATCAATTACCAGAGGCCAAGGGCTGTCCGTACTTACTCCCCATTGGTGTAAGTGATGCTACTTCTTACTCCACAGGTACCATTTTAAGGAGAGTGTGGGGAGGACAAGAGCTCTCCCCAGTGTTGGCACAGGCAGCATAGGACTGGATCAGTAAGCAGCCTTGGGTCTTTTGTTTCTTTTATTTATTTTCTGTAGAGTGTGCACAGTCTCTGAGATTAACATTGTTGAGCTTGCACAGTAGTAAGACCAGCATGCCCCATGCTGTATGTTTCAGTTTGTAGTGGTCACGTGTACATGGTCTAGTACTGATATTTATGTTGCTTTTATTAAATGTATTACTTTAAATTTAAAAAAAAAAAGTTTAAATGTATATATGTGGTTTGATCTTAAGTGGTTTGGACATACCATGTCACGTAACAGTGACCACCTTTATAAAAGCAGGTATTCAGGCAGTTGGCTGGTGTGGAGCACTTAAGTCTATGTGCATTTAACATTAACACAGTGCCAAAGAAGAAAAAAACATAACAAAGTGATAAAAAGGTATTTACAAGTAATATAAAGTCCATTATTTTACCAAAAACTTATCCAGACAATTAAGCTTGGCTGAGATTGGGTCATGCAATATGCTACTTTTGCCAAACACATCATCAAATCTTTGAAAGAATACTGAAAAAGACATAAATAAAAGTTTTGCAATGGTCAATCAATGCAGTGCAAACGAATGCTGACAAACCTTGACGAAGCAATGCTGTTAAAAAATCTGTTATTTTATTAATGTTCTTGGAGTGTACTTAAGTGTCACAAGAGGGGGGCGCAGTCCGTCCAAAGGCGGCGCTGCGCGGTGCTATGCCAGGGTGAGATGCACGTGGTGCTAAGAAGCGAGCCAGGCGACCACGTAAGCAACAAAGAGGTCTTTTATTCTAAGAATCAGCGGGAACGCCGCTGAAAGCACGGCGGAATGTGCCGGGAGCTAAACTCTACCCAAACAAACAAAACTACAACCGAAATAAACAAAGACATAGCAAACAACCACCCAAACGTAGGGCAGTGAACCGGCAAGGCTCTTTTAACTCGCGGAGGCGATGCGACCCCTTGAGAGCGCAGTGACCCCTTGAGGACGTGGAGGCGACGTGACTTTTTGAGAGCGCGGGGCGACGTGACCCCTTGAGGATGCGGGGGCAACGAGACCCCTTGAGAGCGCTAGGGAGGCGTGACCCTTTGAGGATGCGGGGGCGACGTGACGCTATGAGAGAGCGGCAGCGCCGTGACCCTTTGAGAGCGCGAATGCGACGTGAGCCCTTGAGGATGCGGGGGCGATGTGACCCTTTGAGAGCGCGGAGGCAACGTGACTGTTTGAGAGTGCGAGGGCGACATGACCCCTTGCGGATGCGGGGGCGACATGACCCTTTGAGAGCGCAACGGCGCCGTGACCCCTTGAGAGCGCGAGGGCGACGTGACCCTTTGAGAATGCGGGGGCAACATGACCCTTTGAGGATGCGGGGCGACGTGACCCTTTGAGGATGCGGGGGCGACGTGACCCTTTGAGGATGCGGGGAGCAACGTGACCATTTCAGAGCGCGGGAGCGACGTGACCCCTTGAGGACGCGGGGGCGACGTGGCCTATTAGGGGGATATCTGTGGGTTCAGGCGCCATAGAGACTCCCGCGAACTCAGGTGCTGGAGAGAATAACGCAGACTCAGGTGCTGGAGAGGTGGACTCAGGTGCTGGAGAGACTAACGCAGACTCAAGTGCTGAAGAGACTAACGCGGACTCAGGTGCTGGAGAGACTAACGCGGACTCAGGTGCTGGAGAGACTAACGTGGACTCAGGTGCTGGTGAGACTAACGCGGACAGGTGCTGGAGAGACTAACGCGGACTCAGGTGCTGGAGCGGCTTATGCGGGCTCAGGTGCGGGAGAGGCTAACGCGGACTCCGGTGTAGGCGAGAGTGAGACCGCAGGGGCAACCGGGGTACACGCGACCGCAGAGGTGACCCGAGTAGACGCGAGCGCAAAGGTGACCAGAGTAGACGCGAGCGTAGCACAGTTCTTGTCCATAAGCCGGGTGTCCGTCATAGCGTCCTGTGTCTCTTGAGCGCTAAAGGCGCGCGGCAACTCCCGGGGCGGATTACTCACGGGGCGGACCGCAGGGGCAACCGGGGTACACGCGACCGCAGAGGTGACCCAAAAAGACGCGAGCGCAAAGGTGACCCGAGTAGACGAGAGCATAGCACAGTTCTTGGCACAGGATCGATGAGCGGCACGCTGACGACTAGCGGTGGAACGCTGGTGGCGTGCGGCGACCCACGGGGAGGATTACCGGCAGAGCGGGGCGGATCACTGGTCCAGAGGCTGCGAGGCGGGTTGCTCATAGCGCGGAGCGGCACGCTGACGGCGCTCGCCGGATTACCGGCGGCGTAGAACCACTCGCGGAGCGGATGGCTGGCGGAGTGGATGGCCGGCGGAGCGGGGCAGCTCGCGCAGTGGCTCGCTGACTGCTCACGCCGGCTTGCGATCAGCTGACAGCGCGGAGCAGCTCGCAGGGTGGATCACTGGTCTGGCGTCTGTGAGGCGGATTACTGGCGGCGTAAAACAGCTCGCGGAGCGGGCGACCAGTGGGACCAAGCGGCTCGCGCAGCGGTTCGCACAGATGGCTCGCAGGGCAGATTCCCAACCCGCACTCTGCGAAGCTGTCTTTTGACCGCGTCCAGGTGCTCGCTGATGATGCGGGCATCTGAACCTGAGGCGAACCTGCCTAGGAAGGCCGCCTCGAACCGGCTGGCCGAAGTGAGGCAGTCATCCCCGGTGGCCACTAAGCCCTCGGCCCACCTCCCCGCGGGTCCCAGGAGTTTGGAGAGGTAGAACCGCACCCTCTCCCCGTCTGATAGCTGACTGGTCACACAATCGAACACCTTGCGACTCCCGATGATGTACAGGAGCGGCGTCAAAGCCACTCCATCGCAAGGTGCCGGGAGCTTACACGGAACAGAGAGAGGGAGAACGATCTCCCCATACTCCAGGACGCGATCGATAACCCTCATCATAAATGCGGAGGGCTGCAGCCGGATAAGGCAGCCAATGGCGGGGCTAGCGCCGAGCTAATGTAGCTAATGCTGCAGCCGGAGAATAGGCTAAAGGCGGGGCTAGCGCCGAGCTAAAGCAGCTAACGCTGCAGCCGGGGGAGCGGCTAATCATAACCGACTGCCGGGACGGACTGATAAGGCGGGATACGCAGCAGCGGGGAAATATCAGGACTCCTGGACCTCGTGAGGGTTGGAGGCCAGCATTCTGTCACAAGAGGGGGGCACAGTACGTCCAAAGGCGGCGCTGCATGGTGCTATGCCGGGGTGAGATGCAAGAAGCGAGCCGGGGTAAGATGCAAGAAGCGAGCCAGGTGACCAGGTAACGGAGGGAACGCCGCTGAAAGCACGGCGGAACGTGCCGGGAGCTAAACTCCACCCAAACAAACAAAACTACAACCGAAACAAACAAAGACATAGCAAAACAACCACCCAAACGTAACATAAGCGTATAACGCATGTAATGCTGGTCTGCTGACTCAGGGCGCATGCGTGCTTTAAGTGTAGTCAGCAGGCCACATGTGATTAGGTAGAACCCAATCCCAGCTCTAGGGGATGGGCTCTACCTACGGGAACTCCTAACGGCCAAATCCCGAACTGCAAAAGCAGTGGGGAGTGGCCTAGCACTCCCAACCCTGACGCTTAGTTTTTCACACAAGGATTTTCTTTTGCGGCTTAATTTTTGTTAAGTAAAGAATGACATGGTATAGTTTTGTCAAGAGATGTTGTTCATCTAAGCTTACTTACTGATTTCTTAAACCTTTTAAAGACCATAGATTTATGACTATGTCCTGTGCTGATTTTACTTTTTCGGCTATAACTTATGTGAATGATTTTATCCTGTCCAATTAAAGTAACACATATGCCAGTAATGTATTTGAGTGATTAAATGAACCCAGAGGATCAAAATAAAATTCAAGTGAAAAAAATCTTCCCATGGACAGACATTTAACGCACATTTTATATTCAAGTGCTGGCAAGAAAGTTATAGTAACAATCTAAACCACTTACAATAAACTTGTTATAAACTTGATCTGATGGTTAATTTATTATTAATTTTATTATTTTTCACTTTGCCTTTTATATCAATGAGGGGTTTACATCCTTTTTTTGCCTTTGGAAACAAGACCAGCTTAGAACATTCAACTGAAATGAATCAGGAGCAACCTGACACGAGGCAGGTTTTTAAAGATAAACTATATGCTCAAAATCATGTTGATAAATTGGCACCCTATCCTGGGTGTATCTAGCTATAAAGCACACAAAACATTCTCTCCTGGATGAGCTGAATGAAGACAAGATAGGATAAACCTTTACTGTTCCCACAATGGAGAAAATCACATTCACAGCAGAAAAGTGATTGGAAAAGTTAAAAGTTACATCTAATATATCTATGAAGAGAAGTAAAAAAAACAAATCAAAAAGAAAAATGTATATTATATAAATAGAAATCAGAAAATTTAATTAAAATTTACAATTATATACATGACATATGAAACACTATAAAGGACTATAACACTATAAAGATCAACAGACTGCACAGCAACGAAGTATTGCACATAAAATGATTGAACTAGTTAATGCATGAGTGTTGTATGTCAGTTTGGGGGTTACTAAGAACAGTACTGATTGTACAGTCTTAATGTAGCAGGAATGAAAGACCTGCGGTAATGCTCTCTAACACACATCGGATGATACAGCCTGTCATAAAAGATAATGACATCGGGGTGCATTTGTAAACACAGCACAGGTGATCAGCATACATGCAAAATTACCATTAATGCAAAATCTGAGTTTGGTATTTTGGAGAGACATATGCTCCTGTTAATAATAACATCTTTACCCAGGATCTCCTTTCTACTTCATCGTAGTTACATCATAATTTGAGTTACATCATAGAAATAAACTGGATTTACTTTATCAGATTCATACTTTAATAAAATAATGGTGCTTACAGACAACTGAGCAGCTCAAATCTACTATACAGTAATGATTAAAATTAACAAATATTCCACTTGCAAAACTGCAACATTTCTTTAATTCTTTAATCTTTAAACCTGACACAAGTAAATACATGCTTGATATTAAAAAATTAATTGGGAAAGGTGATGGATCCAGTGGTAAACATGCCTGTCATTGTAAACTACCCAGATTCATTTATTTAAGTCAGGGCTGTCAAACTCAATAGCACCGGTGGGCCAAAACTCAAAGCACACTTTAGGTCGCGGGCTAAATAGGATAAGCATTTATTGAACACACTAAAGGTAATTGTTTTTTTTAACATGATTAGGAATAAATATATATATATATATATATATATATATATATATATATATATATATATATATTACAATAAATAAACAAACTTTTAGTAACTTAAAATAATTTGCTGTCACTTTAAAAATATCTGTTGTCAAAATTCTAAGTTAACTATGAACTATGAACAATGAATATGCTGCAAAAAATATGGGGAAAAAATTATGCTTCTCCACAAAAGTATAAATAACAAATGAAAACATTAGATTTCTTTGTTCTTGGGCAATTTTAGAGAAATAAACTTAAACTTTGAATATATTTAAATATTTCTGCTCTCCATAAAATGTTCCTGTAAAAATCATACAAATTTAAAATATGTCCAAGAAATTAGTCCAAAAAACCATATCGCTGGGCCATATGATTGTATTACAGGTCGGATATGGCCAGCGGCCCTTGGGTTTTACATCTATGATGTAACGCATCATCTTCTTAACCAGTTAATATATTTCATTACAAAAATATTTTATATTCTTATAAAATAAAAATGAATCAAATTAATGTATAACCATCATTTTAAAAACTTTGCGGTATTTTGTTGTCTGTGAAATAAAAGTTTAAGTATATTAACTTATTACTCAACACATTTCAGTTTTTATTGTTGTCATGGGTGCTTAGTGGTTAGCATGTTTGTCTCTCAGCACTAGGGATTTAGGTTTAAATTCCAATCCGGGTGAAGTTTCTATGTTCTCCGGTGTTCGCATGGGTTTCCTCTAGGTTCTTTGATTTCCTACCACAGTCCCAAAACACGGATTCAAGGGAAAGTGAAAGCTCTAAATATCCCCATATAGTGTGTGTTTGTGCATGTTTCTGTGTGAGCAAGTGTGCCCAGCAATAGATTGGCGCTCTGTCCTAGGTGTATCTGCCCAAATCATTCTCTCCTGAATGGCATGAAGAACCCCTCCGTGACCCTAGTAGAAGAATAAGTGGAAGATAATGAATGAATGAGTTTATATTGCAATTTTAGAATGAGACTTACAGTGGGTTGCAAAAGTATTCATACCCCTTGAACTTTTCCATATTTTGTCACATTACAACCACAAACATAAATATATTTCACTGGAATTTAATGTGAAAGACCAACACAAAGTGGTATACAATTGTGAAGTGGAATGAAAGTTATACATGAATCAACAATTTTTTTACAAATAAAAAACTGAAAAGTGCGATGTGCAAAATTATTCAGCCCCCTTTTCCCTGAGTGCAACCAA
>JAFMOD010001720.1:111782-146782 GCA_019802435.1 Corydoras maculifer
GGCTGAATAATTTTGCACATCGCACTTTTCAGTTTTTTATTTGTAAAAAAATTGTTGATTCATGTATAACTTTCATTCCACTTCACAATTGTATACCACTTTGTGTTGGTCTTTCACATTAAATTCCAGTGAAATATATTTATGTTTGTGGTTGTAATGTGACAAAATATGGAAAAGTTCAAGGGGTATGAATACTTTTGCAACCCACTGTATATTGGCGGCATGGTGGCTTAGTGGTTAACACTTTCACACTGAGGATTTCAGGTTCAAATCTTAATCTGGGTGGAGTTTCCATGTTCTCTCCGTGACTGCATAGATTTCCTCTGGGTTCTCCGGTTTCCTTCCACAGTACAAAAACATGGATTCAAGGTGAATTGGCTGCTCTAAATCGCCCCTATATAGTGTGTCTGGGTGAGTAAATGATAGATTGGCACCCTGTCCTGGGTGTATCTGCCCAGTACCTTAAACTTTCTGCCCTAGATGGGCATGACGAACCATGGGCCACCCTTGTAGAGGACTAAGCGGAACACAAAGTTGAAAGCATAAAATTGTCCAAATTGTTGGTATTCTGAAGCATAAAAGGCTTCGCCTCTCAGCACTAGGGATTCCCAGGGACGAATCCCAATCTGGTTGGAGTTTCCATGTTCTCCCCGTGTCCATGTGGGTTTCCTCCAGTTTCCTTCCACAGTCCAAAAAAATGGATCAAGTTAATCCAAATTATCCCATATAGAGTGTGTTTGTGTGTATGTCTGTGTGAGTGAGAGTCTGCCAAGCGATAGATTGGCACGCTGTCCTGGGTGTATCTGCACAGCGCCCAAGACGTTCTCCTGAGGATGGGCATGGGGAACCACCCCGCGACCCTAATAGAGGATAAAAAGCAGAAGATAATGGATGGATGGATTATCTTCCATCATGCCACCTGTTTGTGGGTGGAATATATTAGAATGCAAGAACATTTTATTTACAATCTAATCAATCAACTTTGTTATGTGAAAATCCGATTCATAGTGGCTCTAACTTACAGTGGTTAAAGGACTGCTGCTAACATTGTGGTACCAGATACCACAGCACACCTTCAGGGATCTATTAAAGTCGATGCCTTGATGTCTGGCCAGCAAACAAGAGACCAACAGAATATTACTTGCTGCTTTATATTCCCCACACTCTAACAGGTGCATGACTACGCTACCCTAAGGCATACACTCCTAATGGACACTTTACACTATATCACTTTCCTCAACAGACACTTTCCGTATTTTCTCATCTCACTGCTGCTATATTTTTATTTTTATTGCTGCTATATTTTTATACTTAAATATTCTAGATTTTATATGTATATTTTATTTTACTTACTGCTGGTATATTTTATTCTAACCTAATATCCATCCCTCCATCCATTATTTTCCGCTTTATCAGGGTCACGAGGGGGGGGGGGGTTCCCCATGCCCATCCAACGTCTCAGGCGCTGGGCAGATACACCCAGGACAGGGAGCCAATCTATCGCTGGGCAATTCTAACCTAATTCATTTATTCATTATCTTCCGCTTATCCTCTATTAGGGTCGCGGTGGGGTTCCCCATGCCCATCCAGAGGAGAACGTCTCGGGCGCTGGGCAGACAGACTCAGGACAGGGCGCCAATCCATCGCTGTCTAACCTAATAATTACATTTAAAATTATACCGCTTAGGGTAAACTAATTTCGTTTGCATTTCATGTAAACGGTGTTATTAGGCACGAAACGTATCGGATTTGTTCATACATCATTAACACACAACCTCAAGTACCTTATTGCTTTACTAAAATGATTACAAATTGTGATCGACCGATTGATCGGCCGGCCCTTTAATCGGACCGATTTTTGGCCTTTTTTAGATAATCGGCATCGGACGATATACAGTGCCTTGCAAAAGTATTCACCCCTCTTTAAATTTTTCACATTTTGTTAACTCACAACCCGGAATTCAAAGGGAATATTTGAGGGTCTGAATCATTTAATTTACAGACCATGCCTACAACTTTCAACATTTAACATTTTTTTTATTGTGAAGCAAACTTTGTAGAGCCACCTTTTGCAGCAATTACAGCTGCAAGTCGCTTTGGATAAGTCTCTATGAGCTTGCCACATCTTGCCACTGGAATTTTTGCCCATTCCTCATGGCAAAACTGCTCCAGCTCCTTCAAGTTAGATGGTTTCCGTTGGTGAACAGCAATCTTCAAGTCAAGTCTGACCACAGATTCTCAATTGGATTAAGGTCTGGGCTTTGACTAGGCCATTCCAATATGTTTACATGTTTCCTCTTAAACCACTCAAGTGTTGCTTTAGCAGTATTCTTTGGGTCATTGTCCTGTTGGAAGGTAAATCTCCGCCCAAGTCTCACATCACTGACAGACGTGTTCTTGAGGTGATGAGACGTGTTGGGTTTGCACCAGACATAGCGTTTTCCTTGGTGGCCAAAAAGTTCAATTTTGGTCTCATCTGACCACAGTACCTTTCTCCATACAGTTTGAAAGTCTCCCATATGCCTTTTTGCAAACTCGAAACTCGAATTTCACTTCTAAAACGTATACTATTTTGTGCAGATGCATCACATTCAATTCAGATAAAAAAAATACATACAGGTTGTAATGTAGTAAAATAGGAAAAAATCCAAGGGGGTGAATACTTTTGCAAGGCACTGTATGAGCGCACAAGGCCGATATTTAAACAATGCCTACAGGCAACACTGTGGGCAGCTCCGTCATTCTGGCTCAATGATTGAATACAGTCATTTGATCTAACTTTTGCTTAGAGTGGCCCCTAGTGGCTCAGAACTTTAGTCAATGCTCAAGGGAATGGATCGTTGGTATTTTGAAACTGCGCTACGCCTCATGAGTGAAAACGGTTTCTCTTTCAACTCTCAGCATTTGTTACTGGATGCTCTTTGTAATGTATAAAGTGTTTACTGTCTGCATAATTAGAGCGATTATGTTATTTAGAGAGAAAATGCCAATAGTTTTATTTGGAACTGTAACACTGTAACCTTAGCAACCACTTGAACAGCTAAACTGGCCAACTAATACTAATTAGCGCTAGCTAACGCTATACTAATGTTCCGGGATGCTATTTGTAACATATACAGTGTTTACTATTTGTATAATTAGGGCAATTTTGTTAAACTGGCTAGCTAACGCTATATATCGCTAGCATTAACTGACACTAGCTTACAGGCAATGTTGTGCCAGTTCACAGCTTTTCTGAACTAGTTCAAGTTCAGTTCATACATGCTTAAAGTGAACATTTCATGTTCAAAGTTCACAATTTTAATTCTGAACTAGTTCAAAGTTCAGTTCATTTAATTTTTTTCTTGAGTTATTTAAATAATAAGTTTTTTTTTCACACTACAAACTAAAATATTTGTTAATATTTTATTTATTTATCTAAATTAGCTAAATTGGCTCATTAGTTCAGTATTGAATGTTGTTCTATGTGCATTGTGCAATGTTCATCAATAAATGTTCTTTCTAAAAAGATTTTGTTTAGGTACACTGAAACTTTAATTAATAATGCGTAATTTAAAGTTGTATGTTTTTAATATTGCTCTCTGTATTACAAAAAGTAGAGTAGACAGTGATAAACTGTCTGATTACTTTAGTGTCTTGTTTATTATTATTGTTATTATTATTATTATTATTATTATTATTGTACTTTATTAGTTGCAATAAAAACTGGTAATATCGGCTTTATATATCGTCCATCGGCCACTTCTGTCGTCTAAATATCGGCATCGGCATTGGCCATTAAAAAACCCATATTGGTCGATCTTTAGTTACAAACACACTATAATTACAAAAAATTACCTAGAAATGCATTTATCAAAAGCAAAATATTTATCTAGTCCGGTTTTTAAAGTGAATGCTGATCGCTGAGTAACAGGTTTCCAGTTTTGCTAACATTTAAAAACTTTTCCCATTGCGAGATTATTAAAGTGTCATCAATCATTCAATCATTATGTATAATATATGTCTGAAAGTTGGTGCCTATATGTAACAGCCCTGTAGCAAAAATTTTCAGATAAATCAAATGAATCTCATCTCATTATAACAAATAAACACTTAGCATTTTTTCTTTATACATTTTTATCTTTTTTATAATATATATTATTGTTGTTGTTGTAACTATAGTTATAATCATCCATATTTCTGGTAATACCCAGAACTTATAATCTTTTTTCAGTGTCTTTCCTGGTTTCCTTTCATTTTCTAAACCCAAATCACTCAGTGGGCTGGCTGCTTTACAAAGTCCTGAACTGGCATGTTTTCCAGGGGAGTAGCCACTGTAACCATGATGAAATTCGTACCGGAGATTAATAAATACATTTCTGTTTAACATTATGTTAGCCATCACTTTTCCCATTTCCACACTCATATTGAAACTAAAGATGCTAATGACATTTCACATAAGGCTAATAACTAACAAACTAACCCTGGAAAAGGCAGATATGTTGGTTTTTATGCTTACTTTTGCTCCACATTACCACTTGTATGTCCAGTGAATGACCTTTTCATAAAAGGTATTATTCATTCTGACACCATGAAAAGACTTTAAAGGCTCTTTGTAATGTTGCAATACAAACTGGAGCACAGCAAAGCAGTGTGTGTGTGTGTATGTGTATTTGTGCAGTAGCTCCAACCAAAAGTGTTTCCATCTAAGCTAGGTTTCCATCTTGTTGTTTATGGAATCAAATTTTATTTAACAGACACATCCGAATTACACAAACTGTGTTGAGATGTTTAAGAGAGTGTTCATGTAAATACAAACCTAAAACACAGGCTGCTAAATCAATCCATCCATTATCTTCCACTTCATCCTCTACTAGGGTCACTCTACTAGGGCATTCCCATCCAGGGGGAAACGTTCCGAGACAGAGCCAGGACAGGGTGCCAATCTATAGCTGGGCACACACTCACTCACACATACACAGACGCACTGTATATGGGGTAATATGGAGAATTCAGTTGACCTTCATCCATGTTTTTGGACTGTGAGAGGAAAACATAGAACCTGGATGAAACCCACGAAGACATGGAGAAAACATGGAAACTCTACCCAGATTGGGATTCCCAACATCCCTGGAGCAATAAGGGTTAAGGGCCTTGCTCAAGGACCCACACTGGTAACTTCAGTGGACCTGATTTGAAACGCCAACCTAAAGATTGATAGCCTAATGCCCTAACCACTGAGCTACCGCACCCTCTATTTACTAGGCAGCCCATGTGATATAGCCTGTATTTAATCTAAAAAAATGAAAAATGAACAAAGAGATCTTATCAATGTCTCTGTAGTTTTCCCCAGACAAAAATAAGATTAAATAGCATAAGTTTCAGGGTGCTAAAATATGTCTCCTGAGATAAAAAAAAAACACTGTAATCTCAAACATGGCTCCTCTTAAATTTTAGTAGATGTCTTGATAAAGTCTCACATAATGCTTAGATTTGCCAAAATAATTAATCATTAAGGGCGGCACGGTGGCTTAGTGGTTAGCACGTTCGCCTTTCAGCACTAGGGACTCCAAATTGCCCCATATGGCATTTGTCTGAGTGAGTGTGTGCCCAGTGATAGATTGGCGCCCTGTCCTGGGTGTGTCTGCCCGGCGCCCGGGGCGTTCTCCTCTGGATGGGCATAGGGAACCCCCCCGCGACCCTAATATAGGATAAAGCGAAAGATAATGAATGAATGAATGAATGAATTATTCATTAATTAATTTATTCATTATCATACACTGAATTATCTACTAGGGTTGCAGGGGTTTCTCAATGCCCATCCAAGGGAGACCGTTTCAGGTGCTGAGCAGATACATCCAGGACAGGGCGCCCTCTCACCCTCACTCAAACAGACACTTACACAGACACACACACACACACACACACACAATATGGGGCAATTTAGAGCATTCAGTTTAGATTGAATCCATGTTTTTGAACTGAAATCCATGTGGACACAGGGAGAACATGAAAACCCCACCCAGATTAGGATTTGAACCTGGATCCCCAGTGCTGAGAGGTGAACATGCTAACTACTAAGCCACCGTACCGTCCTCAAAATAATTTATGAAATTAAATTAAAGTTAGGAGTCTTATTAACTCAACCATTTCAACTTAATATTATCCAAAGAGCTGTGTCAGTCATTGGTGGCTGAACATTTTAGACAGGGGTTTTGTTTAGGATGTTTGGCTATCAGTCTAAAGATGTGGGTTCAAATCCCAAGGCCACCAAAGTTACTAATGTTGGCCTTTATGCACAGACCCTTAACCGTCATTACTGGAGAAGTTATCGACTATCAAGTTAGTACATTTGTAATCATGTTTTCAGGATGATTATATGACAGGAACTATGCACATTCCTGTCCCTCGTGAAGTCCCAGTTTAACTCATAACAATAATTGTGAAATATATGTTATGAGGGTGTGCCATGGTTTTATATAATGTTTTAGATTCTTTTGATGATTTAACTGTAATCTCAGCTCAAATTATTAAAAACCTCAGTGCTCGTTTTGATTTTACCTTTTAGTTTAAACTCCATTTCAAATTGTTCACTAAGACTGTATTATGTCATCCTTGTGATATTCCACTTCTCCACCCACTTCTAGTTGAAACTGATGCCAAAATGTTGGTCAGCACTTTTAGTTTTTTTCTTGTTTTGACTACTGTAGCTCTCTTTTATTCATGTGTAGCATCCCTTCCACCTTAAATACTTTGGCTCAGAACCTCTTGACGACACCACAATTCCAACTGGTGGCAGCTCATAAGCTTTGGAAATCTCTTCCACTATTACCTAGAGATTTTTCCAATTTTTCTACATTTAAAACCTAGATAAAATCCTTTTTACTTTACACTAATGTTTGTGTTTTTATTGTTTGTTGCCACTATGTAAAATATTATTAGCTTTGTTAAAAGCACTATATAATTTCAACATATTATTATTTGTTCTTTTATTATCTTCTGATTAATTCTCGACTAGGGTCAATTTAGTCAATTTACCCTGAATAGATGTATTTGGACTGTGGAAGGAAACCAGAGAACCTGAAGGAAACCCACACGGACAAGGGAAGACCATGGAAACCCAGATTGGGATTTGAACCTGGATATGTCTCTGTTATTATCAGTATTTGTAGAACTATAAAATGTAATTATATACAAGTAGTTAGAGGAATTGATATAATTTACATTAAATGTACAAACTTAAGCTCAAGCTCAGAGGGGATTGAGTCTTTTCGATTTCAGTGAGCGATTTTCGTTTTGATTTTCATGAGAGCTTTGGAACAATGTAGCCTTATATATTAGGAGAGGCCTCTTCACTGTCAACTTTTAAATCTAGTCTTAAAATCCATTTTTACTCTCTGGCTTTAAATACATGTTTGTGTATTACTTTGGTTTTATTTGTCATTGTTTTATTTGTTTTATTGCTTATCGTTTTATTGGTATAATGTTTGCTTGTTTTAAAACTTTAGTTTTATGTTCAACACTGTAGAGCACTTTGTTGCAGCCTTTGTTTTTGTTTTTAAAGTGCTTTATAAATAAAATTGAGTTGACTTCAGTTGAAACAAAAAGCTCTATGTAAAAAGTATTTGTGGTACATAATGATAATGGGTTTAAATAACAATTTTATTGGTTTTAAAATACTGGTTTAAATATAAAACCATCTTTTTACTCAAGGAATGAACAATACATACTACATAATAAATACTACATCTTTTTCAGTATTTTCATTCATTAAATGTTTCTTTAGACTTATAAGACATTACAACTATTTAACTTTCCCACTTACTGTCAGTATGCTTCTGAAAATGTAAAAAAAATTCCATAGTGGGACAAAGAAAGGCATACCTTATCTTACATCAGTACAGTGCTTTTCTAAGCACTTACATCTTACTGAAAACAGCTGATCAGATCTAAACTGTCTGTGCAATAGGGCAACCCCTTCCTCACACACACACCCATACAATTTTTATTCGACCGTGCCCCTCGTCGTTCGTGGAGTGGAAGGGTAAGATGTGCACCACCACGCCGCTGTCAATTCGAGCAGTTGCACAGTTAAAATATTAGCAGCCGAGGGGTTCCTTATACTCATTCAGGGAACAAAGTTTCGGGCACTGAGCGGATACAAACGGAACAGGGCACCAATTTATTACTGGGCACACACTCACTCACTCAATCACTCACTCACATGCACAGACACACAGCCAATTCACCTTGAATCCATGTTTCTGGACTGCCAGAAGGAAACAAACACAGACACGGGAAGAACATGGAAACTTCACCCAGACTGGAATTCAAACCTGGATCCCCAGCACTGAGGTGAACATGCTAACCACTAAGCCATACATGAGAAAGAACCACATTTGAAAATATGACCAATACCACATAGCTGACACACTATTTAAAGCACTAGATCTGTAAGAAGGAGAAATTTTGAGTGTAGCTTAACCAATTTGGTACTTATGCTCCCCATTTATTTTTATATTAGGGAAAATAAGGGGATTAGGGATTAATCAGCATATCGCTTTGGCAAAGCTGTTATGAATACATGACTGTGAAGGATCGATCATGATGTAAATTTTCAAATCAAATTCTAGGCCTGAACACAGCCTTCCACACTACACACAGCACGTGCAATAAAGCATCATGATGGTAGCAATATTTTGATATAAATATATAATGCCCTTGTATAGATAACCAAGTGCATTTACAATGCATGGTGGCTTAGTTGTTAGGGCATTCACCTCTTGGCACTGGGGATCCTGATTCAAATCCCAATAAGGGTGGAGTTTCCATGTTCTCCATGTATCCGCGTGGGTTTCCTTCCGGTTCTTTGGCTCCCTCCCACAGTCTAAAAACATGGATTCAAGGTAAAGTGAATGCTCTAAATTGTCCCATATGATGTGTTTGTGTGTGTGTGTGTTGTGTGAGTGTGCCCAGCGATAGACTGGCGCCCTGTCCTAGGTGTATCTGCCCAGCGCCCTGAAACAATCCCCCCTGGATAGGCATGGTGAACCCAACCCCCAGGCACCACACTATGCGAACCTAGTTAAACCTAGAGGATTAAGCGAAAGATAATAAATTGATGAAAGCATAACCAAGAACTGAAAGCAAAACTGTTGCTGCAAGGACCTTAAAAATATGCCTTTTCTGATTGAAGAAAATAAAGAACCTACACATAAAACATATAGGATGTCATTTGTCGTCCGGTGGCCAAGTCAAAGATATGCACTAAATCTAGTACAAAAAAATTTTATTCACTAAAATCAGTATTTGCCCACACACTAGAAAACTCAAAACCACCTGAAATGTTTTTTTCTAACAGCTTGTTTGTTCAAGAGTTGAACACTAGGCTTTGCTTTCTGTAGTAACAGAAAGAGTATGAAGATTTTTGAATGCACTGTATTGAATAATAAAATAATAAAGTTGCTCTGCTGCATCATCAGGGTTACAACATGTTGAAATGATGAAAAGTACTAAAATTAAACATTATCACTTAAAATCATGTTAAAAAGATAAATTTAAAAAGAAGAGCAGTCTGTGTGTAGCAACATGCGTTGTTTCTACAGAAACATAATTAAATAAATAATGCAGTTGCACTAAAGAGAAAGACAGTGTATAGAAAACTGGGGTTACAGTAGGGACAAATGCCGTGGGAAAATAAGTAAATAAGTAAAACAGTCCATGGAACAGGGCTGTCAAAACGCTGGAATTCCCACAGCTGGAGCTGTAACAGAACAGCTGTTTGTCTGGGGAATGTTCTGGTACAAGTTATGTGTCGCAGTGTGACTGTCATAAAGTGGCCCTGTCAGTAACAATAGCAAGGAAGATGGTGGATTTTCCATTTTATACAATGATAGACAGCGGGGGGCACGTACGAGACCATTACACACACAGACACTTCACAGAATCTGGTCAAGTCTAATAAAAGTGTATTTACAATACAAAGAAACACACACACACACCACACACACACACACACACACACACACACACACAGAGGTTGTTTTTAACAGCTCTTTTTCCTGTCTCTCACATTTACAATTTACAATTTTAAAGCAAATGTTTTGGAAGTCACATATATAGACTTTTGGGATACTCTATTGGGGAACCCCCACTTAAAAAGAAATAAAAAATTAATGATTAAGATGCACTTATATTCATTCATTCATTATCTTCTGCTTAATCCTCTACTAGGGTCATGGGGAGGGTTTCAAGCGCTGGGCTGATACACACAGGACAGGGCGCCAATATATCACTGGGCACACACACTCACACTCACACAGACACAAACACTAACAAACACTACATGGGACAATTTAATCATTCATTTTACATTCTAAATACATGTTTTTGGACTATGGGAGGAAACCAGAGAACCCGAAGAAAACCCACGTGGACGTGGAAAAAACATGGAAACTTTTTCTGCAACAAGTTATATTTAAATGCTTAACTTTAGCCCAACACAATTAACCCAGCTAATCATATAGCATGGGCGGCACGGTGGCTTAGTGGTTAGCAAGTTGGCCTCTCAGAGCTAGGGACTCCTGGTTCGAATCCCCATCTGAGTGGAGTTTCCATGTTCTCCCCGGCGCCCGAGACGTTCTCCCCTGGATGGGCATTGTGAACCCCACTGCGATCCTAATAGAGGATAAAGTGGAAGATAATGAATGAATGAATCATATAGCATCTTAAAATTGCTGGGTGTTTTAAATGGCTATACAATAAATCAGTGCTGTGCCTTGAAAAAAAACATATGTTACTCTTTGACAATTTATTCCAATGTGAAAATAAACAAAACATCTTTTTCCCACTTGCAGAACAATTCTGAAGTTAAATCTTTATGGTGCTTGACTCTGAACCACATATTTAATGATTTAATTTTTAGCACTGCATATCTTCCACCGGTGGGCTCTTGACCAAGCTCCATTACCCTGAGTTATTTACAGTGGTTGCAACAGTAGCAACCTGTACATGCATCAATGTAAATAAAATAATTTATTGGAAAAGAATAAATTAGTTGTTGCTTCAATAAGGCCGTTTAAAACATCACCTATAATCCCCCCAAAATTAAGTACATCGTTGTTTTAGAAAAAGGTGAAACAGATGTAAAATATATTTAAAAAACCAAAGCAATCAAATTAATTGATTACAATGATTTATTGTTATTATCATATAGTTTATTATTTTATTTTTATAGTTTGTAAAAGTGTATTATTTAACAACATGGAATGAAAAAGAACCAAACCCAGATTATTTAATTGTAGTCATAATTTGAAGTGTACTGTAATACCAAAATGTAAACTTATTTAATAATTATTAATTTATCTTTTATTATCTGTTTTAATAATATGTTATTTTTGGATACACTGGGCTCATAGAAGTAATTCACATTGGATGGGGCTGGATGATAGTTTAATGCAGAGTACAGTCTTTTACTCCTATGGGGCAATCTGTCATGTAAAATTCACATACTTGTATAATTAAGTGAAAAACCTAAAAACCACAAAGTAAACATACAATATGCGAACACAGAAAGAAAATGCAAGAAACTACACACAGTGATGAGAGCCAAGAATGGAACCCGGGACCCTGGAGCTGTCTGGTGACTTTGCTACTCACTTCACCACCATGCTTCCCTATTATCATTAATCATAGTAGTAGTACGTTCTCAACAATAATTAGTCAAATTGCAAATTTGCATGTTGTCCTTATAATCAGTTATTAAAACTATTAGCTGAATGTTCCTTAAGTAGACTAATTCAAAAAGTTATATTCATCCCATGAAACAACAACAATGTGTAAAATAACTGTAAATAAACAAAAATAAGTTCCATACAAATAATTGTGTTGGCAGTCATCTAACAATAAAGCAACTCCTGCTTAACACTTGTTAATCTGATACAAATCTTGATAGACAGCTTTTATAAAGCATTTGTACAATTCAAAAGCATAATCATGTCATAAAGAAATAAAACTGATATGCAGGTGCATAACATAATCAGATGCTGTAGAATTATGATGTGCACTGTGAGTAATGTGATTCAAATAAATACCTGAAAAACCTGACAGATGTAATAAAGACTTCTGACCAATCCATTAGACATTTTTCAGCTCTTAAAACAAAATGTAACCTATGTTATAAAAAATCCGGTTCTTTTAGTGCATGGGTGTCAAAATCACACTACAAAAACACACTAAAAGTAAATGTTTTTTGAACACGAATAAATAAATTTAGACAGGAATATTATTTCACAATAACTTAACTTTATATCAAAATGCTTTGCTCTCTATAAAAATATATCTTGTCAAAATTCCAAACGTTATAACTTTATATAATTTATATCATTTTTACAACATAAAAAGTAAAAATTACAAATCAAAACATTTGGTTTCTTTGCTCTTGGGCCATTTTAGAAAAATACATTTAAACTGCTCTCCATAAATATGTAACTGTCAAAATCATCCAAATTTAAAATATGAGCATGGTTAAAAAAAAAACATATCAATGGGCCATTAATAACAATAATAATAGAGCAATAATGTAAAATGATCTTGCGGGTCAGATATAATTTTAGTTTTATGGGTCGGATATGGCCCGCGGGCCTTGAGTTTGTCATCTATGTGTTAGTGATTTTACACTTTCAATTTTTTGCTTTGTCGTAAACAGACTAGATACACAAATTTCTAGTCAAGTGTCCTCTTTACATTTCACCTTTTTCTTCCATTCTTACAAAAGCTGTGTGTGTGTGTTTGAGATATGGTGGACTAAATGGGTTGTTTTGAGGGGGGACAAAGCTAGAAATCAAAGCAATGTAAACCTCATTATAGCACGCGCGCAAGAATCGCGCGTGAACGTGCGTGCGCGAGCACGAGCATGCACGCCCCCCGCCCCCCTTCATCTCCCTTTCATCCGAGCCCCCGGGTTCGGAACCCACCTTCATGTCGGCGTTGATCTCCCGTTTAACGGGGTGAGCCGGTTTCCTGCTCCGCTTGCTCTCAGGAGCTCGGCTGCTGTCTTTCTCGGTCTCCGACATGCTGCGATGAAAAACAAAAACAAAACCAAAAAAGAGGGAAAACAAACAAAAATAGCCCCCCCCCCCAAAAATGTAACAAAATATCCTCAGTGTGAATAAAAAACCAGGCGCGCGGAGACGGCAGGGTGGGTAAGCGGGGAATAGGGTGGGGGGGAGAGGTGGAGGGGAGGGAAGCTGGGGGTGTTCAGGTCCGCAGAGACGAGAGCAGTCCCCAGGAATCGGACGCTGGTGACTCCGGTGCCGCCGTGCGGAGCGCGAACTGTCCGCTGCGCCCTGCCATGTTCTGTCTGCGTGTGTGTGCGTGTGTCGCCGCTCCGACTGACTGAGAGACATACACACACACACACACACACACACACACACACACACACACACACACACACTAAAGCCTGAGTGGGCGGGGCCTGTTCGGTAACCGTACGCGACGCGCGGCAGTTACCTCCCCGTTTTCCACAGTTCGGGTTACCGCTCACTGTGCATGAAGTTTCACATTGTTATCGCAAAATAACTCTCTGTGGGCAATAAATACCTTCCACACGTGCGTTAAATACAACGAGAGAGAGAGAGAGGGACGAAGAAATAAGGTGTAGGTGACAGAAGGGTACACTTAAATAACACCTTTTAATCACAAATTGTTGAGTATTTCAATCCTAAATCATATGCTGGCATTGAAGCTGGAATACCTCCCTTATCCCCCCTCCCCCAAAAAACAGAATCTGTCATTCACAACCAGTCTTTTTCTAATCATTTTACCATCAATGAAATTCATCTTCCACTTAATCCTCTACTAGGGTCATGGGGAGCATCAGTCTATCACTGGGCACAGTCACTCACACTGACACACAAACACACACTATATGGGGCAATTTAGAACATTCAATTTACCTTAAATACATGTTTTTGGACTGTGGGAGGAAATCGGAGTACCCAGAGGAAACCCACACAAACACGGGGAGAACACGGGGAGAATCCACCCAAATGGGGATGCGAACCTGGAATCCCCAGGGCTGAGAGGTGAGTGTGCTAACCACTAAGCCACCGTGCCACCCCATTTTACCAAATCATTCATTCATTATCTTCCGCTTAATTCTCTACTAGGGAGAACTCCAACATCCAGATTTAGGGCGCTGGGCAGATACACACAGTACAGTGTGCTGGGCACACTCACTACACTCACTGGAGCATTCAATTTACTTTGATTCCATGTATTTGGACAGTGAAAGAAGACTGGAGAAGTAGGAGGAAACACACTTGAAGAACATGGAAATTTTTCAGGGAACCAGGGAACAAACAGGGATTTAAATCTGAATCCCTAGCGCTGAGAGGCGAACATGCTAACCACTAAGCAACTGTGCCGCCTGTGCCACATCAATTTATCGCTAATCTGCCTGTCTATAACATGATAAACCAGAAAAAAAAATCTAGAAATCATGGTGGCATGGTGGTTCCATAAAACCAAACATTAAAGGAGTTCAAGTTTAAGTTCAAGTTCATATATTTATATAGCACTTTTTACAATAGTGCATTGTCACAAATCAGATTTACAGTGTTTTTAACTTTTTCATTCATTCATTATCCTATATTAGGGTAGAGGTGGTGGGGAGGTTCCCCACTCCTATCCTGGGGGAGAATGTTTTGGACACTGGGGAGGTACACCCAGGACAGGGCACAAATCTATTGCTGGGCACACTCACCCATACAGACACACACTATATGGGGCAATTTAAAGCATTCAGTTTAGCTTGAATCCATGTTTTTGGACTGTGGAAGGAGCCTGGAGACCCTGGAGAAAACCAATGCAGACTTGGGAAGAACATTGAAACGCCACTCAGATTGGGATTCAAACCTGGATCACCAGTGCTGAGAGATGGGTGTGCTAACCACAAAGCCACCATGTCATCTGTGTTCATCTGTGTTTTCTAAACCCACATAAATCAAGCCAAAGTGATAGTGGCAAGAAAAAAACTCCCTGTTAAGTTGTTTTTTAAGAAGGAAACCATGGGAGGACTAAGGTGCAGGGGGCAACTTTTTTTTTTCAGTGGTCAAAGGCAGCATTAGTTTGCCTGAAAAAGTAAATGACCTTCCCCAAAACTATTTTTTGTACAGCTGTGATAAAATAATCCAGTTTTTAAAAGTTTTATTCTAATCCCTCCATCCATATAGTGTAAAATTTATAGAATCGTTTGGTTTGAACTGACTTAAACCAGTGATTTTTACAAACCCATAGATTTTTCATGTGTGTTTTATTGTGCACAGAAGAGTACCAAACCACCCGCTGTAGTGCACCCAGGCCTTTACTTTAGTTGTTGCTTATCATCCAGTAGAGATTCATTTCGTAGTAAAAAAAATCCAGTCCATCGTCCCACGCATCATTAACTGATCACAGATTCTGCATGAGATTTGAATTTAAGGTCTTGATATATGATAGTCCTACATTATTGCCCTTTGGATCATTTAGGATGAAGCAATAGTACATCCCAACTTGCTTGCTGCACTCTGGTGGTGATTGCCACTTGATGCCTTAACCCCACAGTGATGCCAATTAAAATTGAATGGTGGAATAATGTGCACACATGTAGCATTTTTAATCATCTGATGACACACATCTCCCACATCTCCTGACAACACTTGCAATATCAGCTAAAGTTCATTGCCTTTTTTTATAGTCATTGTCATCAGATGCTCTCAGAAAGGGCAAACTGTTTTTGCTGTCTGTGGCCAAGAACTACATACAAACATTTTGTAAAAAAAGGTTAGGATTTTTTATAAATTGCAACAGAAACCAACATCTGTACTTTGGTCCTTGTATTTAACCTTTTATTTATCATATACAATTAAATTATCAGCATTTTAGATTTCACTGACAAACTTATGTGTCCATCCATTATCTTCCGCTTTATCCTCTATTAGAGTTGGGGGGGGGGGTCACTCAGACACACACTATATGGGGCACGGATATATGGTCACGGATAAATGGCAACTCTCTAGTTAACATAACAATTTACGCTCTGTTCTGGGTGTATCTACCCAGTGCCCGAGATGTTCTTCCCTGGATGGGCATGGGGAATCCCCCTGCGAATGCGAAAGATAATGAATGGATGGATGGATGTACAGTGTGCATATAATCAAATAAGATGCATTGTGCTTTGCAGTGCAAATCAATAAGGTGCAACATAGGCAATGATATTGTTTTGTTTTGTACAGATACACATGTGCATAATGATATGTCAATGTGAAATAAAAAACACCTTGTTTGTCTATGCTATAAATAATTAATCCAGTTCTAAAGACAGAACTGAGTTCACACACAAGTACATTTATTTATGTTGTGCTTTTAGCAGCTTTACATTTGTCTAAGCCTCTATCTATAAAGAGAAAGAAAAGCATTGTGATGGAAAAAAAAAACCTCGAAAAGTCAGTGACTTGCCTACTTTACAATATAAAACAAGTATTTATATGACAGGGTATATGTGACAATAATTCTTCCTATTCTGCAACTTGGAATGATACTCATCTTACTTATGCTGAGATCAGCTTCTGTCTGCGTTTGTTGTTTTTTAATTAGTTAGTCCAGGAGTGCCGGTTTAAAATAGCAGAAAACAGCCGGAACCTAATGCAAAAACCTAAAGCATAACTAACACATCAATTACAATATATTTACTATAAAAGTAAAAAAAAAAAAGGATGTTTAAAAATAATAACATCACACAAGGAAATTAGATCACTTTCTCAAGCATCTCTTTTTCTCTGACTTTTTCACTCCAATCTGAATAAGCTCATTGTTTAGTTAATCTGTGGCCAGGAACTAAATTTCATAGTCAACACTTAGTTACATTTATGGATTTAGTTTCTCTGAATGCTTTGCTGTGTATTCTTTCACACTCTCTGTTTCCCTATCTTTCTCTCTCCGCATTGATTTTTAATTGCGCTCGATGATTCTCAGTGCTCACACTAATGTGGATCAAGTGCAAATCTGTATGGGATGGTAAACATGAGTAAAGGCCTAATAATGCACTGATAAATCAGATTATGGGATGGAATTTAAGTCCCATGGGGGTGGATGTGGGGGGGATGACAAGACAGATTCCATACAAGACAGAAAGGAAATCACTTCCATAAAGTGTGCTTTTTAAATAGGGAAGGAAAGAGGGAGTGAGGGGGGAAAGCCTGTTTCAAAATGAAGATTTCTATGATAAGGTACTGAAAGAAGTAGAGCAGCTGGTTTATTACTCACTTTCTCTTTCTCTCTCTTTCATTCTCCCAGTCTCTCTATCTCTCACACACATACACACTGCATGCACAAGTGAACACTATTGTATTCATATTGTTTTGGTTATTGTAACAAACAATATAATGTCAAATTTTTAAACAAATTCCATATTACTTGCGTCAGCACTTCCATCACTCCTGTTCTATATATTGTTTAAGGGGAGGTCATACCTGCCATTTGCTTTCTCCATCACACATGCAGTGTCAGCTGCTTTAATTAACCACCGCCCCAGCACAGCTTAGCAGGAACCCATTAAACAATTTGTCATATATTACCTCCAACCTGCAAAACTGAACTAGTAGCGATTACTGTTTTAGTGTGTAGTGTGGCGGGACATAAGAATTGGAAACATAAGATTTAGGAACTGGCTTTATTTACGGACTAATTTTAAATTGCATTACAATTAATTGGCTTAGTGGTTAGCTAGTTTGCCTTTCAGCGCTGGGGATCCAGGTTTGAATTGAGTTTGATCTGAGTTTCCATGTTCTTCCAGTGTCCATGTGGGTTTCCTCTGGGTTCTCTGGTCTCCTCCCACATTCATTTCAAGGTGAATTGAATGCTCTAAAATTTCCCCATATAGAGTATGTTTGTCTGTGTGTGTATTAGTGAGTATGCCCAGTGATAGATTGGGTGTCTGTTCTGGGTGTATCTGTTCAGCGGACAAAAAACTTCTTTCCTGGATGGTCATGGGGAGCACGGTGGCTTAGTGGTTAACACGTTCGCTTCTCAGCTCTGGGAATCCAGGCTTGAATCCTGATCTGGGTGAAGTTTCCATGTTCTCCCCATGTTTGCATGTTTCCTCCATTTCCTTCCGCAGATCACAGGCACCATCCGGCATCTCTCACTTAATGGGGTTACTGAAACCTTCGCCAACTTAATATCTAATATTCATTAAATGCTTCGAGAGCTGTGCATACTTGCTGGAGAACATGCCCCAAAAGCCAGCAGGTGCCTTCTTTGACACATATTCATTTTCATCGTCGCTCAGATTTTAGAACCAAAATGTGATGTGTTGGGACATGATGATGACCAGAAACTAGATTAATCCAACATAGGAACTGGCATTACTTACAGACTGTACTAAACTCACATTTATATACAGCTGCTGGCTGGTGTCATCATGCCACGTTCCTGATGCTGATCACTCTGCACCCTGCTGCATGTCCTGTCCAGCATATTAAAGCTGCACACTTATCAATAGCGAAACCAGCGGCATGTGCATTACTAACTTAAAATTAATGTCAATGAATTAGATTCAGGGCTGCATGGTGGCTAGCTTGTTCACCTCTCATTGTTGGGGATTCCAGGTTCGTATCCCAATCTGAATTTAGCAGAAGATAATGAATGAATAAATTAATAATTAGATTTACCATCAGCATTGCTATGCTCCTGCCACACTGAACCCCACTGGGCACTTTAGAATGTATTGCAATTGTCCTACCCCAACAGCCTCAGTTTTGCTTTGCCACCCTACTTTTGCCTGTGTATGTACAGCGCCTACCTGCATAAGGCACTAAACTGCTTTTAACATAAGTCTTCCATAGTAGCGTGCTAGTGTTCAGACCACTGCTGCCCTCAACCAGTTTCATACAGAACAGGATGAGAAACAGTAATTTAATGATAGCATTACAACTAAACACACAAATTCAAGTACATTTATTTATATGGTGATTTATATAGTGATTTTAAATTTAATTGTTAAGCAGCTCTACAGTGTTCCGAACCTAAACCCCCAAATAGCAAGCTGAAGCGACAATGGCAAAAATTGGGGCACTCATCCTCCTTGAGCAGCTGGGTAGCATCAAAAGAGCAGGACACCCATTTAGAGATTTAGAGATTTTTCAAAAACTTTATAAGTCCAGTGAGGCCATCCTATAGGACTGCAACATGGGTGTTATGGGTGAGGAGCTGGTGATGCCTCAAAGAAAAATAGATAACAAAAGCAGTTACAGCTAATAAAGCACAGTAATTAAGTGGTAGACAGAGGTTAATTTTTGATAAAGTGCAGGATGTGACTCATAACTGACTAGAGCAGCAGAAACAAAAGGAGCAGATACTGCAGATTACTTACTCGAAAGGGCTCCCTGGAATAGCATCATTTGAGCGTCACACTTTCTGCTAATGGTGAGCTGGGTGAAGAGGTGATATGCCAGATCACCAACTCAACACCGTTTTACCCATACTTAATCAAGAAATAAAACATTAAACTTTCATTTGCAGGAAAGTTCCACCAAGATATTTAAGCTCATTTTATGTCAGGTTTGGGAGTGCGAGGCCACTCCTCCCGGGTTTTTCATTTCAGGTTTTGTGCATTCGGGGTTCCCGTAGGTAGGGCCCACCCCCTAGGCCTGGGATTGGGTCCTACCTAATCACATGTGGCCTGCTGACTACACTTAAAGAGCGCATGCTCCCTGAGTGAGCAGGCCAGCATTACCTTTGCCGTGACTATTGCTACCCCGTATATCATTGGCAGTCGCAAGGTGTTTGAAAGTGTGACCAGTTGGGAGCTATCGGACAGGGAGAGGGTGCTGTTCTACTTCTCCAGACTTCTGGGACCCGCGCGAAGGTGGGCCGAGAGCTTAGCCACCGGGGATGACTGCCATTTGGTTCGAGGCAGCCTTCTTAGGAAGGTTCCCCCTGGGTCTGGATGTCCGTGCGGTCAGCGAGCACCTGTGTGCCGTGAGCAGACACCTTCGCAGCTTGCGGATTCGGAATCCGCCCTGCGAGCCGCTGCGCGCCGCCTGCGAACCGTTCCTCGCCACCGGCTATCCGCTCAGTGACGTTGGCGAGCCACCGCACGAGCCACCGCTCTGCCCTACCGTGCAGCCGCTGCACACCGTCAGCGAGCCGCTCCGCGAGCCACTCCGCTCCGCCTGTAAGCCGCCAGCATCCCGCTCTACGCCGCCCGCGAATCTCTTCGCCTGCCGCTCCGCACTGCCAGCGAGCTGCCCGGCGGCGTCAGCGAGCCGCTCCGCAAGCTGCCCCGCACCGCCAGGAGTCTGCTTCGCGACAATAGCGAGCCGCTCCGCGTTGCCCTCGTCTCGCTCTACGCTGACCATGAGTCTCTCTTTCTGCCGCTCAGCGCTGTAAGCAATCCACCTAGCAGCCCTCGGATCAATCATCCGCCCTGTAAGCCGCTCCGTGCCGCCAGCAAGCCGCTGCGCCCTATTAGCGAGCCCCTCCGCGCCGCGAGTAATCCGCTCGTCGCCACCCGCGAATCTCTCCACGAGCCTTGCCGGGCTGAAAGCAATTCGCTTCACGCCGCCAGCGTGTCGCCCCACGCCGAGAGAAATCCGCCCCACGGACCGCTCAGCGCCGCCCGCCAGCCGCTCCGCGACCCTCTCTGCGAGTCGCTCTGTGAGTCTCTCCGTGCCGCCAGCGAGCCGCCCTCTGATCTGTGCCGGGCTGCGGGTTCCGGGTTGCGTCCCTTTCCGAGCCGTCCGTGGTCCGCTCGGTTTGCGTCCGGAGCTCAGGTCCTGCCTCAGCGGAGGGCTTGGTATGCCCCACCTCAGTAGACCAGGACTTAGTTTTATGTGGTGTTGCAATGGTACTGTTCCTGTCCATTTGTGTCCAAGGAAGCAGGCTGGGAGAGAGGGCAAGGTGTCCAGCGTATCACCAGTGTTTCCATCCAGTGGTCCGATGGGGAAACAGTGGTCGTGTAATATCTCCGCTCAGGACCAGTTATCACCCGCTCTGTACCGTGGGTCGCCCGCGCTGGACTGTTTGCCCCTCGTTTGGTACCATCTACTCCCCACTCTGGACAATTTGCTCTGCGCTCGGGACTGTTTGCCCACCACGCAGGAGATTCGAGACTCAATTCCGGACACCCAGCCTAAGGACAAGGACGTTCCCGCCTACTTGGGTTACCGCTGCGGTCGCGTTTAGTCAGTTACCCCTGCGGTCGCGCTCCTGTCAGCGTCGGAGTCCGCGGTAGTCTCTCCTGCGCCTAAGCCCGCAGGTATCGCCCTGAAAAGGCCATGTCGCCTCCGTGCCACTAATAGGCCAGGTCGCCTCTGCGCTATCAGCAGGTCACGTCGCCTCCACATCCTCAAGGGGTCACGTCGCCTCCGCGCCCTTAATAGGCCAGGTTGCCTCAGTGCTCTCGACAGGCTACGTTGCCCCCCACATCCTCAAAGGCTCATGTCGGCCCCGCGCCCTTAATAGGCCATGTAGCCCCCGCGCTCTCAGCAGGCCACGTCGCCCCCACGTCCACAAGGGGCCACGTCGCTTCCGTGCCCTTGAAAGGCCAATTCGCCTCAGCGCTATCAACAGGCTACGGTTCCCCCACGTCCTTAAAGGGTCACGTCGCCTTCACGCACTTAATAAGCCTCGTTGCTTTTGCGCCCTCAAAAAGCGTCACCGCCTTCGTGCCATCAAAAGGCCGCATCGCCTACACACTCTTAAAAGGCCTCGCTGCCTTAGCGCCCTCAAAAGGCCTCGCCGCCTTAGCGCCCTAAAAAAGGCCTTGCCGCCTTAGCACCCTCAAAGGGCCTCGCCACCTTAGCACCCTTAAAAGGCCTTGCCGCCTTAGCACCCTCAAAAGGCCTCGCCGCCTTCATGACCTTAATAAGCCTCATTGCTTTCAAGCCCTCAAGAGGCCTCACCGTCTTCGCGACCTTAAAGAGCCTCGTCGCCTCAGCTCCCTCAAAAGGCGTCGCTGCCTCCGCGCCCTCAAAGGGTCGCGTTACCCTCACGCACTCAAGAGGCCTCACCGCCTTCGCGTCTGCGCCCTTAAAAAACCTCACCAGTTTCGTGACCTTAAAAAGCCTCGTCGCTTTAGCGCCCTCAGAAGGCCACACCACCTTTGTGCCCTCAAAGGGGCCTCGCCACCTTCGCGCCCTCAACAGGCCTCATCGCCGTCGCATCCTCATATGGCCCCAGAGGGACCCGGGCCCCCTGTGTTCTTTCCTTTTTTTTCCGGTTGGCCATACCCCCCCCTGGTTTTCGCGCATAAAATTGGGGGGGGGCGGTTTGGTAGTGCGAGGCCACTCTTCCCAGGGTTTTCCTTTCCTTTTGTGCATTCGCGGTTCCTGTAGGTAGGGCCCACCCCCTAGGCCTGGGATAGGGTCTTACCTAATCACATGCGGCCTGCTGACTACACTTAAAGAGCGCATGCTCCCTGAGTCAGCAGGCCAGCATTACCTTTGTCGTGACTATTGCTATGTTTGTTTGGATTGGTGTTATGTTTACTCGGTGTTTTGATAGCGTTTCGTTTCAGTTTTTGTTTGTGGTTTTTACGTTTGTTTCCAGGCACGTTTCTGGCAGTGCTTCGGGTGTCGTTCCCGTCGTTCCGTTATTAAAGACCTTCCTGCTGCTTACCTGGTTGCCTGGCTCGCTCATTCCCACTGCGAACACCGCGCCTCTGCATAGCACCGCGCAGCTCCTCCGTTGGACGGATTCCGCGCGCCCCTTATTACATTTATGTTAAGTTTTGTGTTAATGAGTGCGGTGCCAAGCCCCATTCTGTGCATAGAGTGCTTGACTGGTCTGACCTGTCAAGCACACTATCCTGTCAAGCACTCAGCGACCACTATAGCCGCTGCTGGTATTTCACTCTTAATTTCACCTGAATTTCACCCAGCTCATTATTAGTAGAGGGTGTGGCATGTGAAATTGTGCTATTTTAGGGAGCCCTCTCAACTGAGTAGAGTCTGCAGTATCTGCACCTTTTAGTTCTGCTGCTCTAGTCAGTTATGCCAGTGCAGAGTCACATGCTGCACTGTGTCAATCAAACTCTAGTTATTACTTAAATACTGTGCTTTATTTACTCTAACTGCGTTTCTTGTCATACCTGGCTCTGCCAGAGCATTGTGGCTATAACAATTTACTGGATGGAACCTGGATTTCTATTTTACTGAAAGTCCTGCAGGATGCCATATAATGGCCTTATATAGTTTTATATAGTTATATAGTTTTCCAATTGTTATAGTTTTTCCACTTCATTCATTCATTATCCTCTATTAGGGTCGCGGTGAGGTTCCCCATGCCCATCCAGGGAAGAACATCTCGGGCGCTGGGCAAATAGACCCAGGACAGAGCGCCAATCCATCGCTGGGCACACACTCACTCACACAGACACACTATATATGGGGCAATTTTGAGAATTCAATTAACTTTCATTCATTATCTCCCGCTTATCCTCTATTAGGGTCGCGGTGGGGTTCCCCATGCCCATCCAGGGCGCCAATCCATCGCTGGGCACACACTCACTCACACAGACACACTCTATAGGGGGCAATTTTTTTTGAGAATTCAATTAACTTGATTCATGTTTTTGGAATGTGGGAGGAAACCGGAGAACCCGGAGAAAATCCACGCAGACACGGGGAGAACATGGAAACTCCACCCAGATGGGGATTCGAACCGGGCATCCCTAGCGCTGAAAGGCGAACGTGCTAACCACTAAGCCACCGTGCTGCCCAGTTTTTTCACTCGTAAAATACAAACAACTGATTACCACACAATCTTCCTATGGCTATCCTACACTGTTAATGCTGCCCAGTCACTCAAGGAGGATGAGTCCTCCACTGAGCCTTGGTCCACTCAAGGTTTCTTTCTAAAATAAAAACTAAACAGGGATTTCTTTCCTGCCACTGTCACGTCGGCTTGATCTTTGGGGGGGGTTCAGCCTTTTAAGATGTAAAGCTGCTTTGTGGCAAAGTACTGTTGTAAAAAAGCACTATATAAATAAACTTTTTAAACTTGAGGGACACTACCATGCAACAGGCATGGTAAAAACTCTAGTTTGGGTGCCCCAATTATACAGACAGCTTGGAACCAAATACAGTAGCCGTACATGTTAAAAATAATATATGTGCTTGGAAGAACATTGTATTGATGAGCATGCTCAGGCCTTCAGAAACTTGCCCCATATATATATATATATATATATATATATATATACAATATTCATTCATTCATTCATTATCTTCCGCTTTATCCTATATTAGGGTCACGGTGGGGTTCCCCATGCCCATCCAGGGGAGAACGTTTCGGGCGCTGGGCAGATACACCCAGGACAGGGCGCCAATCTATCGCTGGGCACACACTCACACACACAAACACACACTTTCTCTGGGAGGAAACCGAAGAACCCGGAGGAAACCCACGCGGACACGGGGAGAACATGGAAACTCCACCCAGATGGGGACCGGGAATCCCTAGCGCTGAGAGGCAAACGTACTAACCACTAAGCCACTGTGCCGCCCTATATATATATATATATATATATATATATATATATATATATATATATATATACATAAAAGAAAGATTTTAGATGATGTAGTTTTTAAACTGTTTTGAAAACTCCAGAAAGTTGTAGTAAAGTGGGTTTAAACAAGACTCTGTTTGAGACTTTCACCTGATTGTGTTTGTAAATGGGAGAAATAATAAAAATGTTTGTTTGACACAGGATGAACAGCTACTTTGTTGTAATCTGATCTATTTGCTTCTCTAATAAAGGAATCCCAAGCCAGCGCTCTATGAGGTGAACGCCATGTGCAGTTAATTAGGCTAATGAAACCCAATCTGAAATAAAAGGTCAAATTTACCAGATTTCAAAAGAATCTGGAGGGCAGACCGGGGCTTCCATTATGCCGTCTACTCTTTCTTGCTTTATCCTGTGTGTATTTGAGTGGTGTGTGTGTGTGTGTGTGTGTGTGTGTGTGTGTGTGTGTGTATGTAATCCTGACTGTCTTACTGCCAAGTTGTCCTGCTGAGTAAATCTCATGATAGGCCCGGCGCAACTAAATCAGAATTGGGCAAACCAGGACAAACAGGATGTGCATCTGCCTGACATCTATCATCATTAAGATTTTTGAAACAGCAGTGGAGATGATGGTTTTACTTTAAATATAGTCCATCAAACTAAAATTTTTATATCTTAAAAGTATGCGTCATTAATGTAGAATTATGTGCACTTACAAAACCCCAAATAACATTAACCTTCTAATAAATCCATTAACCTACTAAATTTCCCCTTGTATGATTTAAACGCTCTATCTGATAATAACAGAATGGAGTTCCCAAATGTTTTAAAATACATTAAAAACAGGATGAGAGGTGGATAAACTAAAGCTTGTTCAAGAACTGAATGTGAGGTGGAGAAAGACTCTGGATTGGACATTACAATCAATTGCAGGGTGAACATACAAAAACAAATTCATACACTATACACAGCACTTTCTTGCTGTGCACAGCACATTGGATTGGTTAGCAGATTTGCCTCTAAACGCTGGGGATTTAAGTTCGAATCTCAACCTGGGTAGAGTTTCCATGTTCTTCCCATGATCATATCCTGGGTGTATCTGCCGAACACCCGAGACGTTCACCACTGGATTGGCATGGGAAACCCACCATTACCCTAGTAGAGGATTAAGAGAAAGATAATGAATATTCATTCATTCATTTATTTCAATTTTTTATATCTTCCGCTTTATCCTATATTAGGGTCGCGGTGGGGTTCCCCATGCCCATTCAGGGGAGAACGTTTCGGGCGCTGGGCGGATACACACAGGACAGGGTGCCAATCTATCGCTGGGCACACACTCACTCACACAGACACGCACACATACACACTTTATATGGGGCAATTTGGAGAACTCAATTGACTTGATCCATGTTTTTGGACTGTGGGAGGAAACCGGCGAACCCGGAGGAAACCCACGCGGACACGGGGAGAACATGGAAACTCCACCCAGATGGGGATTCAAACCGGGAATCCCTAGTGCTGAGAGGCGAACGTGCTAACCACTAAGCCACCGTGATAATGAATAAATAAATGAATTAATTTCTTGTTGTGTCTTTGGTAATGTTATTATATATATACCTTTCAAAGAGTTTAAGGTGTTTCAACATTAATAAGAAAAAATGTGCTAAGACGTTTCATTCAATTGATATGTACCCCATGCAGACACAAGGAGAACATGGAAACACCCATATCAGGATTTAAACCTAGATCCCTAGCATTAATAGGCAGGCTGCTAACCACTATGCCATTGGGCTGCCCATTGCTCAAACAAAAACCAAGTATTTTACAACAACAATAGATAAGTTGATTAACATTAGTCAATAAATGTTTATAAAAAATCCTTTGGTTCCAAAATAAATGTGTTCAAAAGAGCATCTTGGAAATGTGTTTAGAGAGCATCTTGGAAATATTGCAGACCTGTTAATCCAAGACAAATAAAGGTTCTGTCCAATAGAGCCAAGTGTGTTTGATCAACAATAATTAATTAAATTGAGGTTTAAACATTAAAGTCTATCTGATTCTCTGTAAAGATAAGAGTGCTCCAAAGTCATTAATGTAGGATTGTGGGAGTGTTAAAAATGAGTAGCTGGTATAATATCATTCATTCATTCATTATCTTCCGCTTTATCCTGTATTAGGATTAGTGTCGCGGTGGGGTTCTCCATGAGAACGTTTCAGGCACTGGGCAGATACACCCAGGACAGGGCGCCAATCTATCGCTGGGCACACACTCACTTACACAGACATGCACGCATACACACTCTATATGGGGCAATTTAGTGAACTTAATTGACTTGATCCATGCTTTTGGACTGTGGGAGGAAACCGGAGAACCCGGAGGAAACCAACACAAACACGGGGAGAACATGGAAACTCCACCCAGATGGGGATTTGAACCGGGAATCCCTAGTGCTGAGAGGCGAACGTGCTAACCACTAAGCCACCGTGCCGCCTGGTATAATATCAAAACATTAAAAAACAAAAATTAATGTTAAGAAATTGATAGCAGAAAAAATTTAATTTAGTGCAGCATATGACTGACCAGAGCAACACAATTTCTGCAGAAGACTGCAAAGAATTCAGTAAAGAAGCCCTCTGTTGTGAACCTCCTCTAACCCCGCCCCCTAACTGCAGAGTGGAATATAAATATAAATGCATTTATTTGTGAAAGTAAACTTTCTTTGAATTATTTTAAAGGTAAAAAATCAACAGAAGAGATCAATTTTATTTAAAGCTTAATTTTAGTTCTAACATATTTAAAGTGTTTTTTACTCACTTTTTTCTGTCCCACATTGTTTATTCCTTAAACGCACAAATGGACTATTATACAAATTAGGAGATGACATCAAGCAACTTCTACAACCTTTAGGACAGTCAATAGCTACTTTCCTTTCTGATGAGTTGACAACAGTACCCCTCTGGTCTGTCAACATTTCAGCACTACATTCTTAACTTATGGTGAACTGGATAAAGAAGTTAAATGATACCACCGACTGTCCCAGAACACCAACGCAACAAAGTTTACCTGGGCTTCTTACTTAGATTGATTAAACACTATAGTAAAAAAGTTTGTTTTAATCAATATTTAAAGCTTAAAAGTCAATCGGAAACATGAACTGTCACACTCGCTTACCTCGGGCGAAGCGCAGAGCCGCCGCGCTTTAACGCGCTGAAGGGAGCCAGGCACGCAGGTAGCAGAATATCAGGGTTTATTAAAGGTGTAGAGACACCAAACAACAGAGGTACAAAACAACGAGTGAACATAAAATAAACGACGTGCACGGAGGACGAGGAACACAGGAAATAAATACACAAAGACATCCAACCACGTGCACCAAACAAACCAATGAAACAGAAGAGCTAATTAACTAAAACAACCTTGAAAGACAGTTAATTAACTCAAATCAAGGGTAACACAAAAGAACAGAAAAACATGTGCCCTAGGCACCTGTTACATGAACAGTAACAGGAATATATTTCCAAGTTTAGGAAAGAAAACTACTAGCCTGGTTACTGTCCTGGTCATTACTAGTAGTATGAGATAGTACCTGCACCCCATTCAGGTGGCACATCCATACTTCCAAATACAAAATCGTTTGCTACAGTCTTAACATCATGAAGGAGATACCAGGACACAAGGACAGCAGGACATGATTATACCATCAGGATTGGTATCTGCTCCTTTGTGCAAGGAGGAACAGGAGGAGCAGTATCAAAACCCTATGAAATGACCTTCAGCAGATACTGGTGTGCATGTTTTTGAACAAACTGTCAGATACAAACCTGATGTTTTCTAGTGGGACCTGTACTCACAGTCCAGCACTATGCATCTCGTTTGTCATTTGCCCGAGAACGCAAGATTTGGCAGGCAAACCATTCTCTTAACAGATGAATGCAGGTTTACATGGAGAACATGTGACAGACATAAAAGCGTCTTGAGATGCTGTGGTGAATGTTATGCTGCCAGAAACTGCATCCAGCATAACTAGTTTGGTGGTGGGTCCGTGATGGTCCAGGGAGGCATATCTCAGAATGCCCTCACAAAAATTTCCATGTAAATGCCAACAAATGCTTAATGCTATAAGTATAAGTATATATTATATAAGTATAATAAGTACCATGATGAAATCCTAAGATCCCCTGTCAGACCTTACGCTCGTGAAATGGGACCTAATGAATCAAGAAGCCCTGGGACTTCAAGCTTACTATCCAGTTCTGCAAAGACATTCCCATCACACCATCCGTTGTCTCATCAGGAGCATACACAAACATTCCAGGATGTGCATACACATGAAGAAGCACTACTGAGTACCAATTTATAAAGTGTTCAGCCCTTTCTTCCTGCGTCTGGATGGAGAAGAGTCTGGACAGACAAGAGGAGTTTTTTTTGTCATATCACCAAGAATCTCCATAATCGCAGAAATACCCTGAAGAATTATGATATTTTAGGGCATATCATATTATGGTTCACTAACATATCTAATAACTTTTGTTGATTTTTTAATTTTGGTTCTTTTTTGCAATCTATGTTTAGGACTTACTTAAAAATCAGCCCTAAAATAATCATCATATACAGTCTCCACATAATCTTTCAAGTGCGCCAAATGGGGCAGTCATAGGCTTGTGGTTAAGGAACCAGCCTTGTGACCTAAAGGTCTCTGGTTTGATCTCCGGTTCCACCATGTACTATGGCTGCAGTGCCCTTGGGCTAGGCACCTAACCCCAATTGCTCCCCGGGTGCCGTGTACTGGCTCACTTCACCAGTATGTGTTTCACTGCACAAATAGGTTAAAATTGTGGAGGACAGATCCTCAACACTGGCTCCCCTAGGGCTGTGTGATGAGCCCCCTCCTGTTTACACTACTAACATATGACTGCTCACCTACCCATAAGGGCTGTCATATTTCGGACGATCCAACGTGGTTGGATGCATCACAGACAGGCAGGAGTTGGAACACCTGGGGGGGTTGGTGCAGGAAAAACAACCTCTGCATCAAAGTAAATAAAATCAAGGAGACTTTTCAATGGGCAGACATGCCCACCTCACCCTGGACATCGGAGGTTCTGCGGCGAAAGTGGTCTCCAACTCCAGTTACTTGGGTGTGCATCTGAGTGACAACCTCCCCTGGAGAACCAACACTTCCACCTTAGTCAGTCAGGAAGGCACACCAGCAGCTCTACTTTATCAGGAGACTGAGAAGAGCCGGACTGGGGAGCTCTTCTCCTTCTACAGATATGTGGTGGAAAGTGTTCTGCATCAACGCTTTGCAGAGGGTAGTAAAGGCTGCACAGAGGATCTACACCTCCAGGTGCAAGAAAAAAGAAAAATATATTTTTATATATAAAAAAATATATTTTAAAATTATTTTTAGATTTATATTCTGTAACGCTGCAATATATTAATTCAAACATACCATTTAAATTATTATTATTATTTTTAATTCTACTGCTTAGGGTAAATGGGGTTCATGAAATATACTTTTGTTTACATTTCATATACCACATGTTACGTAAAAGACAATAAAGTATCCTTTAAATTCCCGTGTGTAAAGCACAGTAGGCAAAATACAGTAGATCACTTTACTTTAAAAGGTTGTCAGTGGCAAACATCTCTTTATGGGACTACAAAACCTTCATCATTTGGACAAATAACTGCTTTAAAACTAGAGGAATTAACTTTTAAAGACTATCCATTCAATTTGTAAAGCTAAATTATTTTTACGTAATATTTAAAGTTTGTCTAATCAAACTAAATTATTAAACCCATCTCACTATCTTAGATAGTGCTGAGAGGGGAACGTGCTAACCCCTATTGAACTAGTTTTTAAAATTATTTTGAAAACATATTTCTTCATATAATATATAGATAAGTATTAATAGGTAAAATGTTTTACATGAAATGTCATTGAAAAAAAGTAAATTATTCACATATTCTCTCCTATTTTTCCTTTTTCATTCTTTTATTATCTTCTGCTTAATCCTCTACGGGATTAATGCGGGGGCGGGTCCCCATGCCCATCCAGCGGAGAATGTTTTGGGCACTGGGCTGATACACCCAGGAAAGGACGGCAGTTCATTGCTGGGTACACTTACTCACACAGACACACACACACACACAAACATGGGAGAACATGGATTTTAACCTGGATCCCCAATGATGAAAGAGGAAAATTCTAAAGACTATTTAATTTTTGTATTATTATTTTAAAACATATTGCTTCATAAAATACATAAATAAGTATTGATTTTATATTGATTGTTTTATATAAAATGTCAAAAAGTAAAATAATCACATACTCTCTCCTATTTTAATTTTTTTCATTCCTTCATTACATTCCCAGGACAGGACACCCAGGACAGGGTGCCAATGTAAAACTGAGTACACTCATTCACACAGACACAAACTATATGGGGCAATTTAAAGCATTCAATTTACTTTTATAATACATGTTTTTTGACTGTGGGAGTAAACCGGAGAACCTGGAGGAAACCCATGTTAACATGGAAACTCCACCACCCAGATTGGGATTAGAACCTGGATCCCCAGCGGTGAGAAGCGAATGTAATAACAACTAAACCAACTATTTAACTATTTACATTTTTAAAATTCTTTGGGAAATATATTGCTTCACAAAATACATATATACGTATTAATAGGTCAAATGTTTTATTTAAGACGTAAATTATTCACGTACACTCCTATTTTTCTTCTAAGTGGCACAAATCGGCTTTTACAAAATTTTGTTAATATATAGCAGTATAATAACTTATACAAGTTAGTTCATTCATTTTAATTGTAATTATTGTTGTCTAATTTTGTTGTTAAAGTTGCTTTCCGTGTGATACTGTTACAGGGCACTATTTGCGTTTCACTAATAAGGGCACTACAAAGGGAACAAAACGCTCTTAGAACACGACTCCCAGGGCTCCCAGGTCTACGACGAGCCGTAAAGCGAGTCCAAACATGGCGGCGCCAGTGTAACCTCATATGGTAGCTTATCTTCATGAATTAGCTTTATTTAAAACTCTCGGAACATTTTAGTAGCAGACAGTTAAAGAGAAAATAAAGCGTGTGATTGATGAAAAGCCAGACATGTCCAAGGCTAAACAGAAGATGTGGTTTATTTGAAAAGAAGGTGACATTAAGGGTGGGTTACCTGCTTTCCGTTGTTATTTCCTCACCCGTTTTCATGACAGTTGGAAAAAAGTGATCTTTTCATCGTGATTGGTCAGTCGGTACCACATGATCGAAGTGACGCCCGGCCTGTTGTCGGAAACGGGTGGGGAATTGTCAGCATGCTTGTCAATATGAATATAAATATTCATAAAGTAGTAATAACAACGATGCAAATGCATTTCATTTCCACATTATTGATTCCAACATTTGTTTACATACAATATTAGATGATAACAAAAAGCATTTTACTTCTTTTGATATTTTTTGTTTTAACTAAGAAAGCATTGTTTAAAAAGCAAGTCAGGAAATGTCATACATTAACATTAGACAATAAATTTGAACTATTGTTTCACTATTGAACTATTGATGACTGTTGTACGGCTGCATCTAATGATTATTTTTCTATCAATTAATCTAATGATTATCTTTTTCGAATAGTCAATTATTCTAAACACTATTACTTGACTGTGATTGTGTTTGGAATTAAAAGAACTTCTCCAAAGTAATGAAAAATGTAAAAAAAAATAATGTCAAAATATTTTTTTTAAGCGAACACAATCCCCTTTAGGGCACTATTAAAACACAAAAAAAGCTTTATTATTAACAGTTTACTTAAAGATAAAATCTCAGCCACATCAAATAAATCACATTAGAATGATGGTGGAATATTTTTAAATGAGTCTTTTACCATTGATATAATGTCTTGTCAAAAATACTTACCGAATATTTATACTGGATGAATAATTATCCAGTATCCCCCCCCCCACGTATGACTTGAGTCCTTAATTGTCATGGACAATGAAATCCAACATTTGTAGACTATATATGTTGACTATATATTTTTCGTTGGCTGAATACATCCATCCATCCATTATCTTCCGCTTTATCATCTATTAGGGTCGCGGGGGGGTTCCCCAATCCCATCCAGGGGGAACGTCTCGGGCGCTGGGCAGATACATTCAGGACAGGGTGCCGATCTATTGCTGGGCACACATTCACTCACACAGAAACAAAGACAGGGCAATTTTGAGAATTCAATTGACTTGACCCATGTTTTTGGACTGTGGGAGGAAACCGGAGAACCCGGAGGAAACACATGCGGACACGCTGAAAACATGGAAACTCCACCCAGATTGGGATTCGAACCGGGAATCCCTAGCGCGGAGAGGTGAACGTGCTAACCACTAAGCCACCGTGCCGCCCTGGCTGTATACAAGCGTGGACATTAAAATTGATCTGAATGCGATATGAATCTTGCTTGTATCTGCAAAGGATGATGAAGAAACGTTTAGTAATGCACTACTAATAGCGAAAACGAAAAGTCAGCGAAAAGTCTTAAAATAACATGCTAAGATAAGGAAAAAAACAATTAAAACGAACCTACATCGCATCCCAGCACGGAGGTTTGCTCTCGTGCTGTTGTGAAAAGCCATCGCCACTTTGCAAATCTGACAGAGCACCATGTTGTGTTTCTGTGTGAAGTGCTCCCACACTTAAGGTGATTTTTAGCTTTTGCGCTCCGGATAAATCCATCTTTCCGGTACGACGTCACCATTTTGTTGATGCGTCAATGCAAATTATGCAAATATTTTCTTAATTGATTACATCGAGGTCGCTCATGCGTTGCCCCAGCCCTATACTGTTGTACATGTTCTGTCTGTTCCTACTGCCGTGCCGTCACTTTCTGCAGCTCAAAGCTAGATCTGTCTCCCCGTGCTGTTTCTGATTATAAAGGGCACACACCTTCATTGTGGCTCGTCAGGTGCGTTTAATTAATAAGAATCAAATAATAATCAATAATCAAAGTCCATTACTGACAGCGTCACCTTCTCCCCCAGCACCACTGCTTTCCTGCCACAGTCTTATATAGTGGACACAGTGTTTTAAAGCCTCGGCAGCACTGTTGTGTCGAATCCATTTGTATTAGCACTCACACACACAGAGCATATCACTTGAGTGATAAGAATCATCAACAACCCAAAAAATAGCTGCTTTCTTTCAATTTATTGAGGGCTTCTCATTAAAAACAAAGTATGTTAAACACAGTAGTTTAACACAGTGGCACAGTGGTTTAATGGTTAGCATGTTCGCCTCTGACTGCTGGGGACTCCAGGTTCAAATTCCATTATGAGTATTTCCATGTTTCCATGGTGGCCCTAGTAGAGGATTAAGTGGAAGATAATGAATTAATGTTAAAACAGATGGTCTGCAGTTTGAAATTGTGAAATCTCAAAGTGCATCTATATGGTAAATGGAAATGATAAATGGACAATCATTGTAGAAACAAGTAGGTGTACCAAATAAAGCCATTAGTCAGTGTATGGTCATGTTTGCACAGATACGTTGTTCTGAATGTTCAAAATTAGATCTTTTTTGTGTTGCAGATTTTACATCATGACTCGTTTTGGCTCCGTGAGCCGGGGATGGAGGACTTTAAGCCTGTTCTCCAGCTCTACTCCCTCCAATTGGACTAAAGTGGTTTCTGACGCAGAGAAGATTGTGGGATACCCTACGTCTTTCATGAGTCTGCGCTGTCTGCTCAGCGATGAACTCAGCAATGTGGCCATGCATGTGAGAAAATTGGTGGGAACCAAACATCCCTTACTGAACACTGCCAGGTTTGAGAAGAATTATTCCCTTAAAACTTTTTCATACACATATCCACATACATAACTGTGGGTTAACTACTATTGATCTCCAACATGCGCTTCAAACAAAGTATACACAGTATTTTAGATACTGCACATTAAAACTGAAGTGAAAATTGTATATTCAATGTTATTAGAATCATAATTAGAATCGCTTTATAAGGAATTTGTCTCGGTGAGTGCACACTTGTATGACATGTAACATACCCAATCAATATATATATATATATATATATATATATATATACAGTATATATAGTGTACCATGTAGTGTATAATTATTTACAGATAATTGCAGAATAGAAGGATATTTATACAAATGCTGTTGTACAGTTCTACAGTGCTGTTGTACAAAATTAGCACTATTTTACAAATGGTAGTAAGTTGTAGGTTGAAAATAAAATGCAGAGTGTCTACTGTGGTTAGTGAGTGCTGCAGGGGAAGAAGCTAGTTGTGCTAGCTTCGTTACTTTGTTAGTTGAGTTTGAGTAGATGTGTAAATATAACCATTTAATATAATTTATTAAGAGGACCTTCAATGTCTACTTTTTATATCAATTGAAGAGATTATTGTGTTTTATGTCATTCTTCTAATAACTAAC
>JAFMOD010001720.1:148636-181562 GCA_019802435.1 Corydoras maculifer
TTACATCTGTCTCAGTGACCTGGTTTAAAATGTGGTGTAAGCATTTTCTTTATTAGCATTTTATAAGGGTAGATCATTAGTAATTAAATATTATGCTTATACAGTGGAGGAAATAATTATTTGACCCCTTACTGATTTTGAAAGTTTTTACTGGCAAATAAACAGTCTATGATTTTTATGGTAGTTTTATTTTAACAGTGAGAGAAGGAATATCAAAAAAAGAATTCTAGAAAAATTCAATAATATTTAAACAAAATAATTGGCATTTCATTGAGGGAAATAAGTATTTGATTCCCTAAAATCCATGACTAATGTTGGCTTTCACATACCACTGACACACCCTAATCTCAGTAAAGTGAGCCACCTGTCCCAGATTGTCACCTGTATAAAAGACCACCAGCTAAGAGACTCAGTGACACTCCCAACATCTCCACTGTGGGCAAGACTAAAGAGCTGTCTAAAGATGTCAGGGACAAAATAGGCTGAATAGGCTACAAAGCCTATGGAAACTGGATGAGAAAGTGACATCTGTTGATGCAATTATTTGGAAGTGGACGAAGTACAACATTACTGTCGATTGAACTAGGCCTATAGTTCTATACAAGATGTCACCTTGTGGAGTCAAAAAAAAAAAATAGACAAGAACTACATGGGAAGGCAGCTGGGACCACAGTTTTCAAAAAACCCATTGGTAATACACTGTGTGTATTACTGTGTGTGAAGTGTAATGTTTTAAAATACATTTACATTTACATTTAGTCATTTAGCAGACGCTTTTATCCAAAGCGACTTACAAATGAGAACATTACAAGTCAGTTAAAGAGATGCGTCTTCAGTAGTTTCTTAAAACTGCTTAGTGATACTGCCTTATGGACAGAGTTGGGAAGATCATTCCACCATTTTGCAGTGGTGAACGCCACAGAGTGAGAATTAGCTCCTTGGTGAGGTGGAATCGCCAGGCGGCAATCATCACTGGAGCGAAAAATCTCACAGTGCACACAAGGTTCCTCTGCTCAAGAAGGCTCATGTCCAGGCCTATCTTAAGCTTGCCAAAGAACATATTAATGAGAGAGACTGGAAGAAGGTGCTGTGCACAGATAAGAGCAAAATTGAGCTCTTTGGTTTCAACTTAACTCTCCGTGTTTAGAAGATAAATACATAATATTACCCTAAGAACACCTTCCCAACCATCAAGCATGGTGGTGGAAGGATTATGTATTAGGGTAGGCACAGGGAACAGGTCAACTTCACCACATCTATGGAAAGATGAACAGGGCCATTTATTGCCAAATCCTGGGTGACAACCTCCTTGCCTCTGCCAGGGCACTGAAAATGGGTCTTCTAGCATGCCAATAACCCAAAACCCACAAAGTTTCTGGTATTTCGTTATGTTTGTGGTTTTCTGCTTCATTTAATGATTAGACAAACTCCCATGGTAGCAGGTTCCTCTGGCTTTCTGGAGGCAACATCAGAGGTTGACAGTTACCTGACACTAATTAACATCCAGATAGAAGCTCAGCTGCTTTCGTACTGATCTGATAGACGTGAAGCTCAAAATAGTATTTGATTTATATGTGAAGCATATATATGTAAGCATCAGATAAACAGTACTTACAGATAAGCTGTTTGGCCATTTTTAAACTTTGGATTATAAAATAGTTTTGTGGGTTTAATTTACAAACTCATGAATGTGTAACATTAAACAGTAAGAAATTTTGTCAGACTAATGTAACAGGGAGGCGGCACGGTGGCTTAGTGGTTAGCACGTTCGCCTCTCAGCGCTGGGGATTCCCGGTTCGAATCCCCATCTGGGTGGAGTTTCCATGTTCTCCCTGTGTTTGCGTGGGTTTCCTCCGGGTTCTCCGGTTTCCTCCCACAGTCCAAAAACATGGATCAAGTTAATTGAATTCTCAAAATTGCCCCATATAGAGTGTGTCTGTGTGAGTGAGTGTGTGCCCAGCGATGGATTTGCGCCCTGTCCTGGGTCTATCTGCCCAGCGCCCGAGACGTTCTCCCCTGGATGGGCATGGGGAACCCCACCGCGACCCTAATAGAGGATAAGCGGGAGATAATGAATGAATGAATAATGTAACAGGGACAGCACAGTGGTTAGCACTTTCACCTCACAGCAAGATGGTCCTGGGTCCGATAAACCATTTGGGGCTGTGGGGCTCTATGTGTCATCTCTGCATCCTAATGGGTTTACTCCGGGGATTTTGTTTTCCACCGGCATTCCGAATACATGGCAATATGTTACTTGGGAATACTGTATTGCTCTTATGTTGATCCTTTCTATTCATGCACGCAAGCAATTAGAAATGCTGTCCAGATTGTTGTCTCATCGTTGTTAATTATTGCCTATAATTCATTATCTTCTGCTTAATTCTCTACTAAGTTTGCTGAATGGTCTCCTTTGCCCATCCAGGTGAGAACTTTTGGGCGCTGGTACGCCAGCAGATACACCCAAGACAGGGTGCCAATTTAACATTGGGCACACACACACACAGTATATTTAGAGCTTCAATTTACATTAAATCTATGTTTTTGGATTGTGGGAGGAAACTGTAGAACGTAGAGGAAAAAAAAAAGTAATGAACCAAATATTGTCTGTTCTGTAGCCTATTGGAAAAAATAATTAACAAATGAACTAATTAACAATCAGCTATTGAAAAAAAAAGCCAGTTAACAAAATTAGCCAGTTAACAAAAATTAGCCAGTTAACAAAAAAATTAGCCAGTTAACAAAAAAAAAATACATCTTTCAGCGGTCTGAAAGCAGGGGGGGGGGACTCTTTTGTAAACACAAACTTGCGCTTCGGCATCTTGCTTGCGGACTGACATGCAGCGCTGTGTGTGTGTCCAATGAAGGGAATTTAAAAACCAGGACCTTTAAATGTCTAAAGCCACATACTTTTACACCGTGTGTGTCAATCCCCCGCTTCCCTGTGGTGTGCTGGTATCGATACGCTAAAAACCAGGACATTTCCTCACTTTAAAAAATAAACCGGGACGCCCAGGACAGGACGCGACATACGGACATGTCCCGGACTTATTCGTATAACAGACGTTAAGACACTGACATTAAGACACGTTCTCTATCAATGTCATTATCCAAATACAGCATGAAGATGCTCTGCCGGTCTCATAGTGTTATGTTGATTCACTTTAAACTAAAGAACCTCGGGATGTTGTAGTGATTCACTCTGCTGTTCAGCTTCATCCTCATCAGGTGGTGGATCATCACCGTGGTGCTCCATGCAGCTCAATTCATGTTCGCAGAGCTGCATGTTCCACGTTCTTTATTTGTGTGAAGGTGAAGCTTCTGCAGTTTGGATTTAAACGGAAGTTTTTTTTCAGCGTTGGCTGTGTTTCATTTCTGCGATTTATCAACTTGTTTTGTAGACTCCGCCTCATTCTGTTCAACCCGGTATTTTTTTTCCAGCGTTGTTGAAGCGCTCCAGGTGACGTAAGCGGTTACGACATCACAAGTAACCCAACCAATCGATAATCTAATTTAATTATCGATACTTTAGATAATCGAATTTTATCAATTCATTGTTGCAGCCCTACTATATTTATAGTATTTTTACAATATTTAACAATTAGATTACAATAAAATAAAATGCATTACAATAAAATACATATACAGACTTTAAACACTATGCAATAAACAATATACAGACAATACACCAGTGCGAATGTTTACGAAATGTATACATAAGGTGCATTTCTGCTTGCTTTGTTTTTCAAATCAAATCAGGTTTATTTGTCACATACGTAGATATACATGGTACAGCCAGCAGGGAAATTTTTTCCTGACTTCTCCACATTAAGTTAAAATTTGTTTAAGAGGATAGAATAAATATAAAATAAAAAGAAAAGAAAATTGAACTATGTATTTACACTGTGTAAATGAAAAAATAAATAAATAAGAGAACTGTACAATTATGGATATAAACTAAAATGGTCTTGTAAGTTATAAGTTATAATCAAAGTGAGTTGTGCTTATGTGCAAATAATGCAGTGCAGAGTAAAAGTTGTTCTAGTTATGAGGGTGTTGTGGGTGGGGTTATGTCCGTTAAGTCCTGGTTCAGGGTCCGAATCGCCGTTGGAAAGAAGCTCCTCCTCATCCTCTCGGTGTTTGCCTTCAGGACACGAAAACGCCGTCCTGATGGCAATAGAATGAAGAGCTTGTTGCCAGAATGACTGAAGTCTTTCACACTTCCACATCTTTTTGGCTTTGGACCAGCACCGCTTCCTGTAGATGGTCTGGATGTCTGGAAGTGCTACTCGGATGGTGCGTACGGCCGAACGTACCACCCTTTGTAGTGACCGTCTGTCCAGATGGGTGGTGTTCCCGAACCAGGTTATGATGTTCCCTGTGAGGATGCTTTCGACAGTAGGACTGCAGGACCTTGGATGGCAGTCTGAAGTCTCATAGACGTCTAAGGTGGTAGAGACGCTGACGAGCCTTCTTTGCCAGTTTGTCAATGTGGCAGGACCAAGATGGGTCCTGTGCAATGTGAACTCCAAGGTACTTGAAGCTGTCTACCCTTTCTACTGCAGCCCTGTTGATCCTCACAGGGTGAAAGCTCCTTGTCTGTTTCTTGCTGTAGTCCACTATCAGCTCCTTAGTCTTGCTGACGTTGAGTTGGAGATTATCCTGGCACCAGGTCTCCAGGTGTGTTATCTCCTCCAAGTATACCCTCTCATCATTGTTGGAGATCAGACCTACTACATCGGTGTTGTCAGCAAGCTTGATGATCGTTGTGGAGCTGGAGGTGGCCACGCATTCATAGGTGTATAATGAGTACAGCAAAGGACTTTTTATAAGATTACTTAAGTATTCGTGATGATGACCATGGACTTCCTAATTCAGACATACATAGTGCTTCTGCTTTACTAGGTTCAGAACCTGTGCTTTACAGACAACAGGCTTCAACAACGTTTCTGCAGCAATTAGTACTTTCTCCTCAGAGCAAGAAGGAATGTTTTTGTAGCCTTTTGGTGTATATGTGGGTTTTCTAGAGAACTCATAAGTTCTGCTTATGTGTAAAAACTTACGTGACTTTCAAATAGATTAATTTAAAAAATGGAAATGCCCCATGTCGGTATCGCTTTTAACCATTCCTGTTTGGAAATAGCCAATGAGTCTTATTTTCTCATATGCTTATATGCTCAAAGGTAGCTCAGTGGTTAGCATGTTGGGCTATCAATCTGAAGGTTGTGGGTTCAAATTCCAGGTCCACTGAAGTTACCATTGTGGGTTCTTGAGCAAGTCCCTTAACCCTCATTACTCCGGGGATGGTGTGGCCAACCCCAACCATCAAGTTGTGATACTAGTAAGTCTCTTTAAATAAAGTGTCTACTAAATAAATAAATGTAAATATATTGTAAGCCTCTACCAATAATTTCAACTCATACCCCCTTAATTAATGTGCATTGGTTTAAGTTAGTATAGTTTATTAGTTAAGTATAGTTTAGTATAGTATAGTGTATAGTCCACTTAGTATATCGGCTCCACCATATAATTTAATAATGACAGACTACTTCATTGGTCAAGTCCTTCTGCATAATTTGTTAATCCAATTTAATCTGTTTTGTAATTGACACTAGGAACCACTCAATTATTATTAGAGTGTTGGATCAGTCTCACTACAGTAACACAAATGGGGTGGTATATGTTATGTTATAGTACATTATTATTACAGGGTCATCCATGATACATGTCACAGCACATAATACAGCATCGCAGCAGCAAGATCGTCAACTCTGTTGTTTAAACCCTCAAACTTCAAGCTGATTGCCCAACTCCCTAACCACAAAGCCACTATGCCCATGTGTGTTACTTTGGTGTGTTTAATGAAACAGATTTTTAAAACACATTAGTGTCACTGCTGAACTGAGAATAGTCAAAAATGAGTGGTAACCTAACCACGGTCTGATTCCTGGTCCCACCAATCACTATGGCTGAAGTGCCCTTTAAGCACGACACCTAACCTAAATTGTACGTTATTGTGTATGGAAAAATGTAGTGCTGGTAAATGTAAATAGTGGTTTATAATTATTTTATATCTATTATTTATCGCTACTGCTTATATTAGGTTGTCAGTACTTCAGTCATTGTATTTTATAACATGGTTCCCTTTTCTATATTTTATTATTTACTTAAAAAAATAATACTGAAGGACTTTCCTTCTCTCTCTATTCGGGCTCTCATTCAGCTCGTCTTCTGACTCTCAGATTCAGATTTTTTTAAAGAATGGCAAGCTGAGGACAGTAAACCGAGACGACAGTGTCTGCCATTGTGGGTATTTATGTGACTGGCGCTTCTTGGGCAAGGAGACACAGCATGAAAGAGGAGAAACCAGGGTCCCCTCCCTCCATCCTCTCTCCACCGTCCCTCCATCACTCAGTCCTCAACACCCAAATGGATTGTCATATCAGATTTAGGTGTATAGGTTATTACACCCTTGGGCTCCAGTTTCCAGTCCTGTCGTCTGGATCAGCCAGATTAGATTCCAGTTATTTCTCTCCTTCTCTCCTTCGAACTAATCCTCTCTTTCACTCAAACTTTTAGCATTCCCAGTAGCCATTAAAGTCCCAGTGAACACCAAATTTACTGATTCCAAAAGTTATTTTTATATTTAATGACCCAACAATTCAGTATATGTGTGTGTAATGATATATAATAATATAATTAATAATAATTATAATTATATAATTTTATAAAGGCCCTTTTCAAAGAAATTGTTTTCTAAAAAAAGTTAATTAGTTTCCATAATTATATTCAAAATGTTCAACTTTTATAGATAATAGATTCAGGACTTCAGGATTCGAGTACTTATTTGTTTATTTGTACATACTTTAAGCGAGGGCTTAGTGGTTAGCACGTTTGCCTCTCAGTGCTAGGGATTCCCAGTTCGAATCCCCATTTGGGTGGAATTTCTATATTCTCCCTGTGTCCGCGTGGGTTTCCTCCGGGTTCTCCGGTTTCCTCCCACAGTCCAAAAACATGGATCAAGTCAACTGAGTTTTCCAAATTTCCCCATATAGTATGTGTGCGTGTGTGAGTGACTGTGTGCCCAGCGATAGATTGGCACCCTGTTCTGGGTGTATCTGCCCAGTGCCCGAAACGTTCTCCCCTGGATGGGCATGGGGAACCCCCCTGCGACCCTAATATAGGATAAAGTGAAAGATAATGGATGAATGGATAATTTAAGCTTCCAGCTCATAAACCTCATGAAAACAGGAATTAAAAAAATTTTAATATTGTGGATGAGTACTGAAAATCCCTAAACCTGATCATTATCCAATCCTGCACCCCCCCCCCCTTTTTTTCTTCTTCTACAGCAGGTGCTTGTTAAAAAAAGCGTCTACTGTAGTTTCTTAAAAATACCAAGTGACTGCCTTACAGACAGAGTTGGGAAGATCGTTCCACCATTTTGCAGTGGTGAAAGCCTCGGAGTGAGAATTAGCTCCTTGGTGAGGTGGAATCACCAGACGGCAATCATCACTACAGCAGAGTGAACGAGCCGGAGTGTATTTTGAAAAGATAGAGTGAAGATAAGTGGGGGAAGATCCAGAAATGGTCCATTAGGCCAGAGTCAGTGACTTGTACTGAATGCGAGCAGCTACAGGGAGTGAATGGAGAGAAATAAGTAGTGGAGTGACATGAGTTTGCTTAGGCTGGTTATATACAAGTCAGGCTGCATAGTTTTGAATTAGTTGTAGAGGTCTGATTGTGGAAGCTGGGACACCGGCAAGCAATGCATTACAATAATCAAGCGGGGATAAGATGAGGGCTTGAACTAACAGCTGGATAACATGTTCAGTCTAGAAAGGTCTGATCTTCCTCATGTTGTAAAGAAGGAAAACAAAGTTACGGACTGAATTGGTTGCAGCCATCATTTGGAAGGACAGGTCATGTTGAATTGAGGGTTTAGCTGGGGTTATGAGGTACGATGCATAGCCCATGATTTTTTCACAATAAGACACAACCTCAAGTGCCTTATTGCTTTATTAAAACAGTTACAAACACACTAATAATAATAAACATAATAAAAAATACTGTTTGATTCATAAATTCTTTTATTGAAAGCAAAATTATACATTAATAAACATTTCTCCTGCGATGTAATCTAGTCTGGTTTTAAACTGACTGCTGATTGCTAAATAACAGGTTTCCGGTTTCCTTTCGATCAAATACTGTCATCAAGTGTCCAAATTACAGAACACAGTTTATAAAAAAAACATCGGGGAAATTATGTATTTTATATCACACTATCATGCCTGCTGATAAGAAATCAAAAGGCAGAGGGTCGAAAGTCCAACAAAAGTGAATTTAATAAATAGGTTCTAAGTGTGAGAAAGCAAAAGAACAAAAAGGTGGGATGGAGTCTGCAGCTCTGTAAACCATCATTTTAGGTACGGGTGAACAGGTTGCAAGAGGCGCCGAGGCGACACAGAGTCCAGGTCTCTACAGGGAAAAAGTACCAAATTAAACCAAATCACTATGCTGTCTAAGGAACTGTGACCGAAGAGTAGCAACACACCCGACACAAAGCACCCAAGAACCTTATAATCCCATACAAAAGTTTTTAAGGACCAAAACTACTTGTTTTGTGAAAAGTATTATAAGTTTTCAATAATCACAAAAAGACAAAAAATAAAAATAAATTATGCATATATGTTAAAGATAATAGCACTTCAAATTTGCTTTGAATAGCATTTTTATTAAAGCCTACAAGCAAGTTTTGGGCTTTTATTGTGGCCACCATGTAAGGGCAGGCATATGAATAATTACAACTAAGGGCAAATTTGTGTCCTTAAATCACATGAAGAACATGCAAACCTCAGACAGATAGGACACAGGGAAGTTATTGCTGGGAATTGCACCCACAAGTGCTCTCGGCTCATCAGCTGTGCCCAAAAAGCCAGATTAAAAAGTAAATTATTTATACATTAAAATAAAAGGGTTTTGCTCTTTAGTGTGTTTATAATTCTGTAATGATGCAATTGTGAAGTATTCTGATTCTGCTATGAAAAGACAGAATTTAAACCGGAGTCTTGTCAGAATAGATCTTGGGGCTGAATAATGCAATTTATTACAAAAGACAAAGACCTGGCACATGAGGACGTTTTTCCTACATATTAATTAGTCACGTTAAGCAGCACTAAGACATTAGACATTCAGTGAGGTAGAGATCAAAGCTGACAAGCTGATAGATGAAGTCACTATGTCATAATGAATGAACATGTCCTTCAGTCAGGGTTAAAGCTTTTAACTGAAAACTGACATTCACTTTCTTTTTCAACATGTGCATTTTATTTATTTATTTTTTTTACATTAAGAGGTTATTTTACATATTAGCCCTAGAAAAAAAATCATTAAATAATTAGAAATTTCGCTGGATTTTAAAATTTTTACTTTTCAGTCTATAGAGGAGTCTTAACACCGGACAGCTCAAGCATTTAATGGTTTGGTAATTTATTAAAATATACTCAGTTTGAGGTCTGTTTTTTTTTTTGCTTTCTTTTTTTTTTTTTAATTTTGCTCACTCATTCCCTTTTGCTGATTACCTTTTTTTGCTTTTACTTTCCTGCAGTTTTTCATTTGCCTTTTCATCTCCATTTCCCTCTCTAATACACACTCACCAGCCACTTTATTAGGTACACCTCCTTGTTTTTGCATTCAATATACGTCTTTTGCATTTTGTTTACCACATAAATGCACTTTGTAATTATGAAATAATGATCTGTGGTCTATCAGTTTCTTTATAGAATTTTTTTAGCCCCATTTATGAAATAGTCAGGTTCACCACAAAGCAGGTATCATTTAGGTGGTGATTGATTATTAGCACTTTAGTGACACTGATATGCTGGTGGTGTGTTAGTGTCTGTTGCTCTGGTGTAAGTTCAAATTCAGTTGTAGCATTGCTGCTGAACCTTTCAAACACCTCAGTGACACTTCTGACGTCAGTATAATTCACCAACCAAAAAAATATCCAGCCACCACAATTGTGTAGGCAGCATTGTGTGAGCTCTGAATAAGAACCTGAGAATAACCAACACAAACTGTACAACAAAATTTGAGAAACAATGCTTCAGAATGTTACTGTGGCAGGGTCGCCGTGACATGAGGAGACAGCAGAGACATCGATAATGGACTTTGATTATAGTTAATTAATGCACATGTCACGGTTCTGCCTAATGAAGTGTGTGCCCTTTAAAACCAGGAGCAGCGCATGCCGTGGGGATGACAACAAGCTGGAGTGATGGTGGACATGGCACATTTATGATAGTGTACTGCAAAAACCCGGTATGTCATCATGATAAATGTGTAAGAGTCTAAATAAATCCTGTTCATTGGTGGCAAAACCCAAGAGAAATAACTATGTATGCGTTCTGAGAAAGTCACCTGTCAGTCCGTGGACATGTTTTACAGCGGAGGTGCACCGTTCCAGTTGCCAAAAATGGGAAGGCACAAAAGGCACCTGTTGCTGGAGTGCTGAGGATCTGCTGCTTTTGTGTGGTCAAAGGTGTGGAAGGGCGAAAGAGTCTACACTGACCAAGATGGCACACGAGGGGGTCCAGCGCTGAAGAAATGACATCATAGGTTAGTTAGAGGAGTTAGGAGCCGCGTGCACAGAAACATGATGAAATCGGATCTCTCTCCCTCTTTTATGGCAGATAATGCACACGGACATCACCTTAACCCCCCGTCCTCGAACATGTTTGGATACAAGGATGCAGAATATGCTGGTGGGGCATTGTGGCAGGGGGAAAAGGCAGAGCCGTTGATAATGGACTTATTGATTATAGATAATTAATGCACCTGTCCCTGGTCCGCCTAAAAAAGTGTGTGTGCCCTTTAAAACCGGGAACAGCGCATGCCGCTGGGAGAGAGAATGACAAAAAGCTGGAGTGACGATGGACATTTGCACATTTATGGATAGTGTACAGTCTGTAAATATATCCTATTTGTTGGTGAGAAATCCTGCCCCTGGCCGTCATTCCTTGCAATCCCCTGTTGATCAAAATCCTGTTCGTGAGTCACACACACAAATGCCACCGGAGTGATGGGGACCTGCAAATTTGTATAGTTTTCCCTTCAGCGCTGAACTTCTGCTATTGGGTTGTGTGATACTTTTCATCTTAAGGCCTCCAGGATCTTTTGCCTCCCGGGGTACACTGCACTGGTTTCTAGTGGTAGTTTCCAATTTATGGTTCTGTTATGTTGTTTGTTGCTCCTATATTTTCCAATTCCAATTGTTAGAGTTTTTCCAACTGTTAAATATGGACACCTGATCACCACATAGTCGGTACATGGATGTCCTACACTGTTGATGCTGCCCGGCTGCCTAAGGAGGATGAAGCCCCACTGAGCCTTGGTCCTGCCAAGGTTTCTTCCTTAAAATAATAACATAACCGATAGTTTCAGCTTGCTCACAGTCACTGTCACTTGGTTGGCTTTTTGGGGGTTTAAAGGCTTATAACACTATAAAGCTGGTTTGTAACAATGTTGGACTTGAACCTCAGCTCCGAGTCAGAGATTCTACTTAAATGTTTCAGCATTTGACATGCAGTATTTCTGATTGACTTTATTCTGTGCACCTTGCCAGAGAACTGTGCCACAATGTTAGACACACTGTTCTGTCTATTTTGTTCATACCAGACCAACAGGCACCAAAACCTCATCAAAACTTGTAAACACAGTGCCATAAATCACTGACCATCCAAATAACATCCGCTCTTTGGTGATACTGACCATTTGAGCACGAATAAAGGAGATTAAAAAAGGGAAAATAAAAGCATATGGACTAGCATCTGTAAATGTAGAACTAAATGTGCATCCTGAAACAAATTACAGTGTGTCCATAAAAAAATAATAAAGTGGCCAGTGAAATTATTTTACTTATATATGACCACTTCATTAAAATATTGTATTACTTTAATTTTTCATTCTGTTTTTCCATTCACTTTTACATTGCGTATCATTTTTCCATTTGTTCATTTTATTTCTCTTTTACTTTTCTAGTGCTTCCTTCCATTTGCTGCATTTTACTACTTGCATAATAATTTCCCTTCTTTTCTTTTCATCTTTCTTTTATCTTCATAATTCCGTTTCTTCATTGCTTCTTGTTTGATTTTTCTTTCTTCTTTCCCCACTCTGCATGCTGAAGGTTAAGAAGGTTGCAAGAAGGCGTGGCGTCTGGGTTGTATGCCTTTTGGGGGCGTGTCTGACTGTCATCCTGTCTCTGTTGCCATGGTACTAATTCATGATGAATTGGTTTTGTTCCCTTAAAATCCACAGGAATGCCGCACAGTTGCGTATTGAATCATAAGCCCTTCTAACGTCTGGATTTTAGAGGCCCTTTTTATAGACAGATTGTAGATAGATTATAGATGACTCATTCTCTTTGCTCTTACACACCTGGTTTACTTAATCAGTGTATTCAGCTCTTTGCTTGCTAAATCATGGGATCATTTAAGTGCGCTGTTTATTTTTTAAAGTGTTCCTAACAATATAGACTAACAGAGGGCAATCATCACTGGACACACACACTATATTTGAGCAATTTAGATAGGGAAAATTTGGAGCAATTTTTTGGACTGTGGGAGAAATCTGGAAAACCTGGAAAAAAACAAAACATTGTAGACTAAGGAAGAACATGGAAACTCTACCTAGATCAGAATTTGAACCTGGATCCCCAGTGCTGACACGCATTATTTTGTATTTTGCATGTTTGTCAAATTTTTCAGATCTTCAAACTAATTTCTTTAAATGCCTGCAATCAAGTGTTTGTGGTAACATACAATAAGTCATTGACAGCACTGTAGAGGAATTTTGGCCCACTCATCTTTGCAGAATTGTTGTGATTCAGACACATTAAGGGGTTTTCAAACATGATTAGCCTTTTTAAGGTCATGCCACAGCATCTCAATTGGATTCAAGTCAGGACTTTGACTAGGCCACTCCACTCACTTTGTTTTTCTTCAGCCATTCAGTCCCTGTATTTGCGAGCAGGAGCTTGGTTTGCATGGCCGGAAGTTAGTCGGACTTGTTTCCAGTGAGGGTTGGACTCCGTTAGGGCTGTCCTTTGTCACTGGTTCTGTTCATAGTTTATATGGACAGAATTTCTAGGCGCAGCCAGGGGATGGAGGGTGTCCGGTTTGGTGATCTGAGGATCATGTCGCTGCTGTTTTCAGGCTGCGAACTTCAGCTCTTGCTGGATTAGTTTGCAGCCGAGTGTGAAGCGGCTGGGATGAAAATCCAAATCTGAGGCCATGGTTCTCAGTTGGAAAAGGGTAGAGAGTCCTCTCTGGGTCAGGGATCAGATCTTGCCTCAAGGGGAGGAGATTAACTATCTCAGGGTCTTGTTCACCAGTGATGGTAAAATGGAACGTCAGATTGACAGACGGATCGGTGCGGGGTCAGCAGTGATGCGGACCTATACCGGTCTGTTGTGGTAAAGAAGGAGCTGAGCCATAAGGCAAGGCGATCGATTTACCAGTCGATCTACGTTCCGACCCTCACCTATGGTCATGAGCTTTGGGTAATGACCGAAAGAACAAGATTGGAATACGGCTAAAATGGGTTTCCTATGCAGGGTGGCTGGGCTCTGCCTTAGAGATAGGGTGAAAAGCTCTTTCATCCGGGAGAGACTTGGAGTAGAGCCGCTACTCCTCTGCATCGATCGAAAGGAGCCAGTTGATGTGGTTTGGGCATCTGGTAAGGATGCCTCCTGGGCGCCTCCCTAGGGAGGTGTTTCAGGCAAGTCCAGCTGGGAGGAGAACCCCGGGGAAGACCCAGGACACCCTGGAGGGATTATATCTCTCACTTGGTCTGGGAACGCCTCAGGGTTCCCCCAATTGAGCTGGTTGAGGTGGATGGGGCGAGGGAGGTCTGGGTCTCCTTACTTCGGTTGCTGCCCCCATGACCCGAACACCAGACAAGCGGAAGATGATGGATAGATGGATGGTCTAAAACATTTAAGACACATATGCAAATAAATAAGAAATCATAAAGGCGCAAAAACTTATTTACACCACTGTATATAAATTTAAATTATTCAAGAATTTAAGGAGACTGTCATTTGCATCACATGTGGTACATGAAATGAAAATGAAATTCTGTATCAACGACCCAATTTTGACCCTAAGCAAATTCTATTAGAGGTAGAATTTAGAATAAAATATCCATCCATTATTTTCCGCTTTATCCTCTATTTGGGTCGCAGAGGGTTCCCCATGCCCATCCAGGGGAGAACGTCTCGGGTACTGGGCAGATACACCCAGGACAGGGCGCCTATCTATCACTGGGCACACACTCATTCACACAAACACACACAAACACTCTATATGGGGCAATTTGGAGAACTCAATAGACTTGAACCATGTTTTTGGACTGTTGCAGGAAACCGGAGAACCCGGAGGAAACCCACAAGGACACGGGGAGAACATGGAAACTCCACCCAGATTGGGATTCAAACCAGGAATGCCTAGCGCTGAGAGGCGAACGTGCTAACCACTGAGCCACCGTGCCGCCCAGAATAAAATATAGCAGTATAAAATATATATCTGAAATATAGAATATATAGGTGAAATGAAATAAATAGAAAATAGTTTTTGAAACTTGCAGCATTTTACTTTTTGTATCCAACAAACCCAAACATTGCATGTTACATAAAAAGGTGTTGGCCACTCAGTCAAATGCAATTAAATGAAGATAAGTAGTATAGGATGGCATTTCTGTTGATTTTGGATAAACTTGCAAACAAACTTTATGAAAACCCAAACAGGCCGTAATTCATTTAGAAAAATTTGCAAGACCTAACCCTAACCTAAGATATCAGTTTATGTGGCACAGTGGTGTATTAATAATTCCTCTGCTTCACAGCAAGAAGGTTGCCGGTTTTATTCCCAGTGGGCCGAAAACTGCATGTCGTCTCTGTTGCTGTTTGGACCTTTGCGGTCTCTAAATTCATGCTAATAGGTAAATTAGAAACACTTAATTGTCCTAGCCCTTGTGTAGAAAGGTGTACAAATCAGTGCACTTGTAATGAGGGTCCCAAATCTGGGGATATGGGAGGTTTACATCAGGAAGGGCATCCTATGTAAATCCAAAGAAAGTGGAATATGCAGATTATCTTGTCCTCTGACAGAAACAAACCACACAGAAGAAGCAGATTTGTTAATTTGAGTTTTTAATCATAAATGTAAATATTTTAATATTTATTTAATTATTTTATTACATAATGAAAGACTGCGGCACTGCTCTCAAGAGTGAATTCTCTTAGTTCTTCATTATTTTCTAGTAGGTGTTTTATTTTTAACTATTCTAATCTTAATATTTACCAGTTTCGGATTTGTCAATTTTTAATGTCAGGTGTGATTACGAAATGGAAATTGGTTGACATTAGGGGTGTAAATATTAATTAATTTGAATTGATGCATTGATTATTAAGTCAGAAATTTGAAGCATTGATACATTCACAAGAGTGGCAATGAATTTGTTCATATTGTTGCCTGTTTGTTCACCTATTTTTTACATCCGCTCTGATGTACACACAATACATACTCCGAAGCTGTGGGTAGCGCTACCTCATTATTGTCTTCCAACTTCCCTTATACTTTACAAGAGAAAGAATACAAAGAAAGTGAAATGTTGTACACTTAAAATACATGATTATCCTTCATTTAATATTTAAATGTTCCATCCTGTATCAAACTAATCTTCATAAAAAGATTTTTCAAAACACTGCGTCTCCAAACACAGACGCTGCTTACAAATCCTGTGACTTTTAAACATTTCTGATACACAATACTTCGGGTTCTTACAGTGAAAACACAAACTGTAAAACTAGGCAGTGAGTTTTTGGTGGTGCATGGTGGACTGATCACACTGTATGCATCAGAACAAAACTGCAATCACGTAAGAACACAGAAGATCAAAACATCAGTGTTAAAGTAATTAATGCCCCTATAATCTTATGAGACTAATACTGTATAAAATATTCTCATATTAAGTTTCTGGCTGTGATTTTTAAATATACATGTATATTATATTCAATATGTAATAGTATACATAAAAAAATATTTTTAAATATACATACTTATATAAATATTTGATTACAGAGGTCAGTTTTTTTTGTTTTTATTTAATAGTGATTAGACTAGACCTGCACAGCAAGCATAACCTTTTTCACATTCTTATTACAATTTATCTTATTTTACTTTATTTGACTCTTTTTATAGAGTTTCTGTTCTATTTACACTACAACTACTGTAGTGTGATAAACACTGTGAACAGAATACGGTTTCTGTATCTCAACAAAAGGCAAATGATTTTCTTGTTGATTTATTTGAACCTTAATAGATATCATGTAAATCTATTACATTTCAATCGAATTGAATCATATCGTGGGGAATTCTTAAGTATCGAAAATAATTAAATTGATTAGTTGACATAGCATATAATGGGGTAGATTTCAATACTGTAATTATACACATTGCAATGCAGTCTTATCTCTTAAAGTATAAATTTGCACAATTATGCAAAAATTGTTTATGAGTACATTTCATTTATAGAAATTTGCATGCTGTAGTGCATTCTATGACTTTTGTGAATATAATCCTGGCAGCAATGTCCGCTGGCTCTTTCCCCTGAGATGCATCGGCATATTAATGACCGTGTTGAAAGGCAGATGGGCTCGTTGTAGTGACGCCCCCCAAGCCAAGACAGCATCATGCACAGCTTTTATTACAGTTCTGAGTGAGTGAGGGAGAGATTCTTTTAGCAAGATGGGACAAATAGAGACAACCTCAAGTTCAGCATGGACAAGAGGAAGGGAAAGAGGGGTCACTTCATTAGCCAGGCATTCTGCATGTCATTTGCATACAATTACTGAGCATTATAAAGAGTTTTGGTCATTATCAGGTTCGAAGAGCCAAGTGACACACACTCAGCCAGGATTTCATATCTTGATACAATGCAACAAAAAGCTGAGCTGTTGTCATATGCCTGTCAGTTTTACGTATCTATAGTGTTGCAGCATTTGATTTGATATACATAATTCTACAAGTTGTATATTTAAATTATACAGCTTTCAGGTCATCATTATTCAATAATAATTTGAATATCAAATCAAATTAGAGAGGTGCAATTCCTGTAGAAAATGCAAGCGTGATTGCAGCGTGGCCATAAAAGACACAGTGCATACCTATATCCATGCAATACATCAAACAAGGTTAAAAAAAAAAGAAAAATGAAAAAGTGTTCATTGCCGGGTAATAGTCTCCTAGGTTATAGTCTTGATCACGCTGCAATTTTACAAAGCCAGTCTTGCTGCGGCCATGTTCGATTTTTGAAGAGAATTTTGTCTTTGGTGCTCAAAAAAAATCGAATAACAATAGTGCATATATTTCAATTACACTAACAATGTGGACTGCTTAAGAATAATTGTTAATTTAAAACATGGGCATCTTAATACAGGTTGGTCTCACTACAAGCTGTGTTGTAATTTATTTATTTCAAATGCTGTTTGAAATAGTGTTGCTGGACCTGTGTAGAATCATGTGATAAGACATGTAATTTTACTAGAAGTCAACAAACTTTAAAAAAATCTTTAAAAAACATAACATGAATACATAATTTAATATAGCTTGACATTTTGCCAGCTACCCTATTTTATATACATTTTTGTTGGTTTTTGCATTTTTTTCTATTATAAACAACTGTCCTGTTTCTGCTTGACAATTATCCTCCATATAACAATTTCGCCTCTCAGCCCTTTCCATGGAGTTTTCATGTTCTTCGCGTGTCCTTATGGGTTTTCTCCGGTTGTTTTGTTCTCTGATTTGTAAGTCCCTTTGGATAAAAGTGTCTGCTAAATGACTTAATGTAATGCTTAACGGTTGGTGTTTAATTGTTGTTTTAGTTTTTTTTTTTACTTGCCTAAAATTCTGTCCATAATATCCCTTAACATAACTTTAAAATATTTGTAAATTGTTTTTTGACGCTTAAGAAATGTTGGAACTTAAATTAAGATGTTTGTCAAAAACCTAAAGTACCATAAAAGCGATCACCCTGAAAAATCATACCTACCCTTGTAAGAGTGTTATTTTCATCAGGAGCTAAATGGCTGTTCAGAATTACAGGGAAAATGGTTGCTACCAAATACATTCAAGTTTTTGAGAGAAACATCCATCCCTTTGCTGAATAGCTAAAGATGAGCAGGACATGAATCTTTTAACACAACAATGAACAATACTAAAGTACCCCATTAACAATCAAAGCCGTGGCTTAAGAATAATAAGGTGATTGTAAATATGTGTAGTCCTTCATATGGGCCTGAAAGCAGGGCAGTGTCATTACTAAATCTGATTAAACTTCTATTACTTTAGGGAGAAATAGACTTCATCCAATTTACTTTAACTTTTTTAAAGTAACCGACTAGCCTGATCTTAGTGGTTAGCACGTTCGCCTCTCAGCACTAGGGATTTCCGGTTTGAATCCCCATCTGGGTGGAGTTTCCATGTTCTCCCCTTGTCCGTGTGAGTTTTCTCCGGGTTCTCAGATTTCCTCCCACAGTCCAAAAACATGGATCAAGGTCAATTGAGTTCTTGAAATTGCCCCATATAGAGTGTGTTTGTGTGAGTGAGTGTGTGCCCAGCGTTAGATTGGCGCCCTGCCGTGGGTGTATATTCCCAGCACCCGAGACGTTCTCCCCTGGATGGGAACCCCACCGCGAACCTAATAGAGGATAAAGCGGAAGATAATGGATGGATGGACTAGCCACATCTACATATTAAAGCAAAGTGTCTCTGTACAACAGCCTAAACCAAGATTTAATCACTTTTTAAACCCATTTTTATTGATTAGAGCAATTTCCCTTTTTTTCTTGTCAAATTGCAAAATGTGTAAATAAAGCTCAAAAAGGTATTTTTCTGTGAGTTTAATGTTAGGCTTGTTTACAAAAAAGGGAGTCGTTGTTTTGCTTTTAAGCAGACTTTTGAGTAAAAAAATCTGGTTCACTGTCTGTGTACTTCTGTGTAAGGTTCTTAAACCAGACTTTGGCTTACGTAATACATTTTCTAAAGCTGCATTTGTTTAAGGAACCTTAGTAAAAAAATGAAGGATGTTTGTCAATAATGATGCTGTTGAGGGTTGCTTTTTAAGCAAGATGAAATCCCTTTAACATATGCCAAAAATCAGTGGCAGGCCGTACATTTTACACATAAGCCTTCAATAATACTCCGTCTGAATTAATTTATCTGTCAATAACTATTTCATGGCTATAAAAACTAGGGCTGCAACTAATGATTATGTTGATAATCGATTAATCGGTCGATTATTTTTTCTAAAACAGGATTTAAACGCAAGTTTTTTTCTGCATTGGCTGTGTTTCATTTGTGCGATTTATCAACTTGTTTTGCAGATTTTGCCTTGTTCTGTTCAACCCGCTATTATTTTCTAGTGTTATTCAAGTGCTGCAGATGACGTAAGCGGTTGCGACATCGCGAGTAATGCGGAAATAGTGCAACCCAACAAATCGATAATGGAAATTCATTATCGATACTTTGAATACTCTATTTTTATTGATTTTATCGATTCGTTGTTGCAACCCTAATAAAAACATCTCATCATGCAGATTAAATAGAGTATAAAAAGCCATTGCAGCTCAGATAGATAACATGTTGTGACGGTAAGCTGCTGGAGAAAGCGGAGCCGACGGCAATAAACTCTGATTAGAGATAGGCAGCTCCGCCTAATGAATGTGTGCGCTTTTTATAAGCCACAGAGAATGCGAGGTGCAGATACCATCCACGAGTACATGTGTTTTAACGAATTCTTGAGCCTATGTAACCACACATTAAAGTCACCAACAATAACCTCATAATTGCAATATTATTTATGAAAATAACACTCACCAAAAATCCTGATTATTTGTACACAAAATCCTATCTCCCTTTTTTCCACTAGTTGAGCTGTAATTCGAGTTATATTTTTGAAATAAGTTTTAATCGACTAAAAATGTTAGACGTTAGTCCAAACCCTCATCCGTTTCTGGCTTGATTACTGTAATGCACTGCTTATTAGTCTCCAAGCTTGCACTAACAGGCCTAAACAACTGATTTAAAACTCTGCAGTGTTCAACCAGCCCAAGCAAACTCATGTCACTCCATTACTCCTCTCTCTCTATTGGTTCTCTGTAGCTGCTCACATTCAGTACAAGGCACTGACTCTGGCCTATGGAACTAAAATTCAATCCAACTTATTCACTTTGCTCTAGTGATCAATGTCACCTGGTGATTTTACCCTCACTATGGTGCTAATTCTCACTGGTGCTAGTTCACCACTGCTAAATAATGGAATGTTCTTTCCAACGTGTCACTTAGAATTTTTAAGAAACAACTTAAAACACATCTCTTCCACAAGCACTTGATCTAAAAAAAGAATAATTATAATAAAAGGCGGGATCGGTCTGTGAGCGCTGGGGATCCAGATTTGAATCCCAACCTAGTTGGAGTTTCAATGTTCTCCCCATGTTTGCATGAATTTAAGGTAAATTAAATGCTCCAAATTGCCCCACATAGAGTTAGTTTGTGTGTGTGAGTCTGTGTGCCCAGTGCAAGATTGGTGCCCTGTCCTGATTGTATCGGCTCAGCACCCAAAATGTTTTCTCCTGGATGGGGGAAAAAAAGGGGGGGATGCAGCATCATATAACAATCAGGTTTGATAATTCTACAGTGTAGCTGGTTTTCTTCATAACTACTGACTTGTGGTGTTTTCATTTGTAAGTCGCTTTGGATAAACGCTTCTGCTAAAAGACTAAATGTAATGTAAATGGATGGGCCCAGGTATCACCCCGGGACCCTAGTAGAGGATTAAGTGGAAGGTAATGAATGATTGAATAAATTAAGGAATTCACCTTCAGTGTAGACATTCAACTCACTAGGTGAAAATCTCTCATATACAAACCTGCACAGACAGTGCTTGCTAATCTAGTGTCAAGTAAAAGTGCTAAGTATATATTACCTGTAGGCAGAAAATAAATTTTCAGTATTCCAAGTGGACGAAAAGCCACTTCTAGTGGTGCATCACTTTAACATGAAGATAAATGAGTGCTTTGGGACCACACTAAAGCCCATATTAATATTTAATGTCAGCGTTATTGCTTTTGAAGTGAAAACTAAAGTTGGTTTAGGCCAGTAAATTGTGGTTTGAGCTTGATGGCTCCTCAGAGAGAAATCAATTCCCATTATAATTTTAATTTATACACTTGAATTTAAGACTCAAAAGCTGGAAGAAAAAATATAATTTATCGTAAAAGACATGGACTTTTATCATAAGAAATTAATATGATGAAAAATAATCACATAGCTCAATATTGTTATATCCGTGGGATACAAGCCTGTGCGGGAGTATTGCACAGCGCCGTACCGTCTTTAGCGCGGAAGGAGAGTTCAGAGACACCGGGGAAAAAAACAAAACAAGGATTTATTATTTAAAATGGTGTAGGGACACCAACAGAAATGGAAAACAAAACAAACGAGACTAACACCTGGATATAACCACAACAAACAAAGACGTGCATGGGGTAAGGGAACACGGAAACTAAATACAAAACACACCCGGTCACGTGCACAAAATAAACCAATCACCCAACGGAGTCCATGAATACACAAATGAGGGACGGGTGCCCCAGGCACCTGTGACAAATATATTGTATACTACCGAAACTACAAAGTGACAAAATGTATTTTTACACATACTACTTATTTCATTCTTATTTATTGTTGCTCTATGTATAATGTAATTTACCTGTCACTTCTGCTTATTGATATTCTTGAAATTGAAGATTTTCATTTAAAAATAATTATAATTATTTAAGTTACATTCATTTCAGACTATTCAGACTACTATTGGCAATTGGTTTTAGGAGTCAGTCATCAATTTGAAGGATAATCCTATTCCTGTGAATGTGAATCAAAGTAGTCCTTTAGTTTTAATTCAACTTAACAAAATATGAAACTACCTGTTAAATGGCTTAATGTATAAATATGTTAAAATCATGAATAACTTTCAATAAAATATTCTAGTTTTTGCAATACAAAGCTTTTGGGCCAAACATCCTATGTTTCAGGACATTATTGGACCCTGTTGTTGTCTGATGTGCTGTCTGATTAGTTTTATAATAGATTATTGGACTTTATTGTCATTGTGCAAAGTACAAAACCAATGAAATGTAGACAGTTTAAATAGATAGATAGATAGAATACTTTATTCATCCCAATGGAAATTTAGCAGCCAGTAGCAGTAACAGTAAAGTAAAAAATAGAGGGAAATGAAAAAAATTATAATATATATGTATATATATATATATATATATATATATATATATATATATATATATTTACAATTTACCATTATAAAGTGTCAAGTGTGTAGTAGTATCAAAACTAAAAATGAAAACAAAGTGTCCAGTATGGATGGAGACCAAGTGATCATGTGCAAAATACAATATACAGTTTTTAAATGTCCAGTTGTTTTATTTGTTCTGCTGGCCCAAAACAGTAGTATTGTAGAGCCTGATGGCCCTCGGAACAAAATATCTCCTCAGTCTTTCTGTGTAGCAGTTCAGTGCCACTGCCTGCCACTGAACGTGCTCCTTTGGTCCATAATGATGGTGTGCAATGGGTGACCATCATCGTCCATGATGGAGAGCAGTTTGCTCAGTGTCCTCCTCTCTGCTACCTTAATTACAGAGTCCAGTTCTGCATCTAGCACTGACTCTGCACGTCTGACCAACTTGCCCAGCCACCTCACATCTCTCTTCTTAATACTGCCACCCCAGCACACCACAGCCTGCTCTGACCTTTTTTGTAGAGGATGTCAGTGTTGGCTGACCAGTCCAACTTTTTATCCAGGTACAGACCAAGGTACCATATCCACCTCAGCCCCCTCAATATACACTCAATATAGCCTGAGTGAGTGGCCTATCCCTACGAAAGTCCTTGGTCTTGGAGGTGATCAGTAGTAGGCTGTTCCTTCGGCAACATGTCACAAAGTCCTCCACCAGGCTTCTATACTCCTCCTCTTGTCCTCCCTTTACACAAACCATAATTGCAGTGTCATCCGAATACTTCTGCATGTGGCACGTCTCAGAGTTGGAACTGAAGTTTAGACGTGTAGAGTGTAAAGAGGAAGGGGCAGTTCCCTGCTGACCACAGTCTCTGAAGAACAGTCCTTCAGCCTGACGTACTGAGGTCTGCCAGTGAGGTAGTCAGTAATCCAAAAGTCAGTAATCCAAATAACATCATAATAAAAAATAAAATAGCATGTATAATAATCACTATAATAATAATAATAATTATAATAATAATAATATTATTATTATTATTCATTCATTCATTATCTCCCGCTTATCCTCTATTAGGGTCGCGGTGGGGTTCCCCATGCCCATCCAGGGGAGAACGTCTCGGGCGCTGGGCAGATACACCCAGGACAGGGCGCCAATCCATCGCTGCATCACTCACACAGACACTCTCTAAATGGGGCAATTTTGAGAATTCAATTAACTTGATCCATGTTTTTGGACTGTGAGTGGAAACCGGAGAACCCGGAGGAAACCCACGCAGACACGGGAAGAACATGGAAACTCCACCCAGATGGGGATTCGAACCAGGAATCCCTAGCGCTGAGAGGCGAATGTGCTAACCACTAAGCCACCGTGCCGCCTATTATTATTATTATTATTATTATTATTATTATTATTTTGCTATGCACAGTTTTGCTATATACATGTTAATTTTTTTTCATGTGTATTGTAACAACATTACAAGAGAGGGAAAAAAAGCCAAAATAATACATGTCGTCTTTGCTGCTATATCATCAATATCAACAAGTTACAAGTCAAAAGTTTTCTCCTCTTACCATTTACTATTACAGACTGTAGTACATCTGTTGTTATTTTGTTGTTTTTTGTTATTCCTCTTGCTGGTTCTCTGTGGTCTATTGGTCAGAATCATCACAGAACAGGTATTATTTGGGTGGTGTATTGTTTATTGTCAGTTCTGCAGTGACACTGCATGTTGAGGGAGTTTTAGTGCAGCAGTGCTGCTGCAGTTTCATTTAAACACCTCAATGACACTGCTAGGATAGGAATAATGCACCAAATAATACCTGCCCTGTGGTGTTTCTATTGGAGTCCTGACCATTAGATAAGTAGATAAAGAGCAAGGGGGCTAAAAGAGTATATACTGTAGTTAAGGATAAAACAAGCAAAATATAAAAAACACCCCTATCTCATTTTAAATTAATTTATGCGAAAAGAATTCTGCTTGTAAAGTATAAAATTTTGTAGAAAATAGCCAATTTATCCATAGAAAACAAAATTAATTAATTAGCACTAATTAGTTCAATAAGTGGTAATTTTTTTATTGTTATGTGTTATTTAATTCATGTGTTGTCATCGACGGTAAACAATTATGCAAAGTTTCAGCTTAATCAGATAACAGGAAGTGGGTGAAATAGCATTTGCAAACTTTTTCTCAAACACACAGATGAAGCTAATATAGGGGTGGTAATAATAATAATAATAATAATTAAAACAAAAAACACTTATTCTTTTACATTTGTAACTAAGACACATTTAAGACAATGTTCTACAAATGTTGTTTGTCAATATTTTGTTAGTATCTCTATCTCATCATGTCACTTTCTTTCTCTCACTCCATAGAGGATTCGTGTATGACAGTAAACATAACCTTCAGATGCGAGGTCTAGTCGTGCTGCTTATGTCTAAAACAGCAGGAAGAAGCGGCGCTGCATCCGATAACCTCCTGCCCGACATGATTAGTGGCATTTATCCTAGGTAAGAGCACAGCAGACACACTCATGAGAATCAGCTTCACAGTCATTTACACTTATTCAAACTATGTGCTATATGTCTGCATAACACTGGCATGTAACAAATGTCAATTTCAATGTAGAGTTAAGTAGATATTTTACTTTGTTGAACATGATTCTTGTTTCAGACTCAAAACTATAGACAACAATTAATATGTTATTCTGGAATTAATGTAACTCAAATCAAATACCACAAACCCACAATAGGTTTTCATTCATTCATTCATTCATTAATTATCTTCTGCTTGATCTTTTATTCTACTAAGGTGGCTTAGTGTTAAGCACGTTCTCTCAGCGCGTAATCCAGATAATCCTAGGGTCATCCTCCGTGACCCTAGTAGAGGATTAAACGGATTGAATGAATGAATACATTCATTCATTCATTATCTTCCGCTTTATCCTATATTAGGGTCGGAGGGGATTCCCCATGCCCATCCAGGGAAGAACGTTTCGGGCGCTGGGCAGATAGACCCAGGACAGGGCGCCAATCTATTGCTGGGCACACACTCACTCACAGGCACACTCTAAATGGGGCAATTTGGAGAACTCAATTGACTTCATCCATGTTTTTGGACTGTGGGAGGAAACTGGAGAACCCGGATGAATGAGTACATTTGTGAAATATTTTATATCTAATATTAAAAAAAAATAAAATAAAAAAAAAAAAAAAAAAAAAAATATATATATATATATATATATATATATATATATATATATATATATATATATGTATATATATATATATATATATATATATATATGTGTATATATATATATATGTATATATATATATATATATATATGTATATATATATGTATATATATATATGTATGTATATATATAATTATTATTATTACTATTTTTTTTAATTGCTTAGAGTGAAACTGGGTCTGTGAGCCACAATTTTGTTGTGTTACATATACTGTAACACATGTAATGCCAATGATGTCTCCTTGAATCCTTGAATCATAAACCATCAGCTTTGTACTCTAGGATTATCAAGTCCACATTTTCTCTGTTTATGAAACCACACTGATGTAATTTGATGCTGGGTTTTGCACTTTGGTTTTTGTTATGTAGATTCAGAATCCCTAAAACATAGAATCTTCAGACCATACGATACTTTTCCACTCTCATTGATTCATCTCAGATAACTATGTGTCCTGAAAGCTCATTATTGCATTTCTGTTAAAAAATTTGCATATGTGTTCCTCCTTCCAAAAAACAGTTTCATATGTATTCATATGTATATATTTCATATGTCGACTGTATTAAGTGAAAGTGGTTTTCAAAGTGAAAGTGGTTATTAAGTGAAAGTTTATTACAACCATATCGCTATATCAATCGTGGTAGCCAGTTCTACAATACCATTTAAGAATCAGTGATCATGCACATTCAGCAGTGATTTCCACCCTTAGACTTAACACGCTGAGATTTTGTCCTGACTCCCTAAATCTTTTAATATAAATTGTAAAGGGTGAAAGATCCAACTGAAGGCTAAGATTTTAAACCTCCACTTCTAGTACATTGTTGCTATAAACATGTCAGTTTTAGGTTTCCTCTGTCTAATACTTTTTATGTGTTGCTGATATCAATTTCTACATTTGTTTTAATGTAGCAAATTTGTCATTAAAAACATTTGTCATTTCCTTGTGTGTGGTTGAAGTAAATGAATATATTTCAGGTATAGCGTATTTCATTTCAGAATAACGTATTTTTTCTGCAAACGCATATTTTGTAGAAATAGGGTTTATACATAGAGAAATCTCAGCAATCCATTACCCTTGTTCTTCCATAGTCTACTGTGTTCCCCTTTCATGTAGACATGTTTTAATCCACTAAGTCCTAAATGCTAAAAATCAATTTTGTGATTGTCTCTCTTTCTCTGTGCTTGAAATTCATTGTGGACATGTCTCATTTCTCCCCAACAATGTTATGTCTGGTTGCACTCCCAGCATATGCACTATGTAAACATACACACAACATACTTACATTTCTTTTAAATTTATAATTATTTAATTATATAAATGCCATATTTATTTGGGCCATTTTCGGCTCGGATCAATTTTACATTGATTTGGTTTTTGATATCGCCCAGTGATATAATTTTTTTGGACCATGCTTATATTTTAAATTTGCATGATTTTAACAGGAACATTTTTATGGTGAACAGAAATATTTAAAGATATTTAAAGTTTAAGTTTATTTTTTAATGGCCCCAGAGCAAGGAAACTGATAATAGCATAAACAATGTTTTTTGCAGCATGTTCATAGTTGTAATTTTTAGAATTTTAACAAGAGATATTTTTATTGAAAGCAAAGTATTTTAAGTTTTTTTTTATTACTCTATAAAATTCCTGTCTGTTTTTATTCCTATTCATATTCAGAAAACATTTATTTTAGTGGGTTCTCTAAATGTTTATCCTGTTCAACCTTCCACCTAAAGTGTGCTTTGAGTTTTGGCCCCCAGTGCAATTGAGTTTGACACTCCTGTACTACAGTGTTGCTGTTTTTTCCTTACCAAATTGACTTGTGTTGTTCTCTTATTTGTAAGTTGCTTCGAATAAAAGTGGCTCCTAAATAAGTAAATGTAATAAGTAAATGATGGCAAGGCATTGTGACTATTTCTCAATCCATATACCATTATGCTGAAAAGTGATTGTGGATGATTCAAAATTGTTGGCATTTCTCGGTCCATGCATTCCCCATATAAAGGTCACCACACCATCACACAATCTGTAAAGACGCTAAAACTAGTCTACAGGGCAATTTGTGGGTCTGCTTCTTATTTATCTTCTCTTTTTAAAAAGATACACCCAGCCCAGTGACTGTGTTCTGTGGCGATGGTTGCCTAGTAATTTAACATCACTGTAGTAACAATTCAGTTAGCCATAACATTTATCACTGCTAGGTGGTGAAATGATCACCCTAGCTTTATCCATAATGTAGTGACACATAGCATCTCAAAGAAACACCTGAAAATACACCTCCATTGCAAATAATTGTTCTCATCTAGTCAGCTGTCTTTAAAAAAAAAGAAAAAAGAAATTGATGGGGGGTCAGCATATCTGAAAACTAGTCTGCAAAAGTTGAAAATTTGATAATACTGCATTTCAATGTGTTGCTATCTTACTTGTTAACTTGAATTCCAATTTGTAAGAGTGTTTGTATAAAAACATACATAAAATGTAAAAAAGTATGATACTAAAAATAGCAATAAAAGGTCATTGTGGACAAGTTTCAATTCACACAATCTTGATGCTTGAAAGGTGTCGTGGACATGTCTACTAGTGGCTGGCCGTCAGGGAATCGACTTTCAGCATTAGCTTCGATGGCAATAGAAATAGTCTTCTTAATGGATCTAATTAAACTCTTTTTAATGAAAAGAAGGAGGATGGGTTTTGTGTACAAATAATTAAATGGATAAAAATTAAATATATGGATTTTCAGTTAGTATTATTTTTCAAAAATAATTTTGCAATTGTATGAGGTTATTTTTGGTGATTTTTTTTGTGTGGCTACACGGGTGTAATGGGGTGGGTATGAATGTGGACAGTAGACTTCATTAAAACACAAGTGCTGGCTGATGGTATCTGCCCCTTGCAGCTCATGGTCGAACTCTGCAGCTTGTAAAGGGCGCACACATTTATCAGGCAAATGTGTGTTAATTATGTCCAATCAAAGTCCTTTGCGACCGCTTTGCTTTCTCCCCCAGTGCCGCTGCGCTACCATCACAACGAGTTATCTATCTGCGATGCAACACCTCTTTGTACTTTATTTTTGCATAATAACTGGTTATAATGTTTTTAATAACCATAAAATAGTTAATGACAGGTGAATTAATTCAGATAGAGCATTGATAAAGGCCTAGGTGTAAAATGCAATGTCTACCACTGCAATCCACAAACCTTTTTTGCCAAAAAAAAGTAAATCTGTGTTTCTCAATCCACTTTCCCTTTATGCTGGAAAGCCATTGTGGTCATTCTTTAATTCACACCCTTGATATAATATCATGTATTAATACAAACGCAACCTATTTACTATGTAGTCAATTACTATATAGACAATTCCTAATCAACAAACATTATTACATCTCATGATAGAAAGTCATGTTATACATGTTTTAAACCATAACTTTATGCTGAAAATTGTGGGCATTCCTCTATTTATACCCATTATGTCCGGTCATGTATTAATACAAACACACTGTACTCACAATGTAGAAATGTACATTTCACACAAGCTGTTTTCTTTAAGATGTGTATTATGAGGTACGAAGCTGGCTCCCAATAACTCTGCCCGGGTCAGGGTCCAAAATCAGCTGACAAAAACATCTCATGATAGAAAGTCATGTTATACATGTTTTAAACCATAACTTTATGCTGGAAATTGTGGGCATTCCTCTATTTATACCCATTATGTCCGGTCATGTATTAATACAAACACACTGTACTCACAATGTAGAAATGTACATTTCACACAAGCTGTTTTCTTTAAGATGTGTATTATGAGGTACGAAGCTGGCTCCCAATAACTCTGCCCGGGTCAGGGTCCAAAATCAGCTGACAAAAAGGCTGTGATCAAATAATAAAACAACCTGTACAATTATTGGGATAAGAAAAAAATGTACAATTTGTCTAGGAAGGTTGTGTTTTTTTTTCCTAAAAATAATATTTACTAAATAATTTTATTGAAATACACTATACAAACACATTTAATAGGCTGCAAAAACTTATGTTAATACTTTAAATCTAAACTTAAAAGTGTGTGATATTTCTTAATATTCAGCAAGAAGAATGCTGGCAAATTAAATTTACATAAATTTTACATCAACAGACCAAAGTTTTTTTTTTTCCCCAGTATAAATTGTAAAGTTAATATACAAAAACCAAAGGTAGACGTATGCATGTTTTTAAATATATTAATGTAACACCTTAGCAATAAAGAATCAATTTAGATTTCAATCCACACACCTATGTTCATCATGTAGTGACTATGAACATGTAGACCTTGTTTTTAACCACACTCCTTATTTATTTTTTCACAGATTAATTCTTGCCTTAATACTTATGCCGTAAACCTCAGCATGTCGTAATAAATACACACTTTCATGCAAATTTATTGTCACAGTGTGTAAAACCATTATAGACCCCTTTCAAAATACACACCCCGTTTACAGCATAGATTATGCATCATCTATAATTAAAATGCATTATGGGTATTTTTTTTAGCTATTAGGGTGCATATTTGGGTCACATGTCAGCTCCACAAATGCTCAGTTAATGTGTTTTTCCTGAAAAATAATATTAACTAAATATTTTTATTGTAATTCACTATACAAACACATTTAATAGGTAACAAATAATTATGTTAATACTGTAAAACTGAACTTAAAAATATATGATATTTATGTAGTATTCAGCTCGAGGAATGCTGACAAAATAAATTTACATTAAAAATACATTTAACAGACCAAAGGTCTTTGTTTTTTTCCCAGTATAAATTATAAAGTTAATAAATAAAAAAACAAAGGTATACATATGCATTTTTTAAAATATATTATATATGTAACACATTCCTTAACAATAAAGACAAAATTTTACATCTTAATCCACACACCTATACAGTCATGGCCAAAAGTTTTGAGAATGATCCAAATATTATTTTTTACAAAGTCTACTGCTTCAGTTTTTATAATGACAATTTGCATATACTCTAGAATGTTATAAAGAGTGATCAGCTTAACAGCAATTAATTGCAAAGTCAATATTTGCCTAGAAAATGAACTTTATCCCCAAAAACACATTTCAACTTCATTGCAGCCCTGCCTTAAAAGGACCAGCTAACATCGTTTCAGTGATTGCTCCATTAACACAGGCGTGGGTGTTGATGAGGACAGGGCTGGAGATCAATCTGTCATGATTAAGTAAGAATGACACCACTGGACACTTTAAAAGGAGGCTGGTGCTTGGCATCATTGTTTCTCTTGTTAACCATGGTTATCTCTAAAGAAAAATGGCCTAACAAGCAAGAGTATTGCAGCTAGAAAGATTGCACTTCAGTCAACAATCTATCGCATCATCAAGAACTTCAAGGAGAGAGGTTCCATTGTTGCCAAAAAGGCTCCAGGGCACACAAGAAAGACCAGCAAGCGCCAAGACCGTCTCTTAAAAGTGTTTCAGCTGCGGAATTGGGCTACCAGCAGTGCAGAGCTTGCTCAGAAATGGCAGCAGGCAGGCAGGTGTGAGTGCATCTGCACGCACTGTGAGGCGGAGACTCTTGGAGCAAGGCTTGGTCTCAAGGAGGGCAGCAAAGAAGCCACTTCTCTCCAGAAAAAAACATCAGGGACAGACTGATATTCTGCAAAATGTACAGGGAGTGGACTGCTGATTACTGGGGTAAAGTCATTTTCTCTGATGAATCCCCTTTCCGATTGTTTGGGACATCTGGAAAACAGCTTATTCGGAGAAGGCGAGGTGAGCGCTACCACCAGTCTTGTCTCATGCCAACTGTAAAGCATCCTGAAACCATTTATGTGTGGGGTTGCTTCTCAGCCAAAGGTATCGGCTCTCTCACAGTCTTGCCCAAAAACACAGCCATGAATAAAGAATGGTACCGGAATGTCCTCCGAGAGCAAGTTCTCCCAACCATTCAAGAGCAGTTTGGTGATCAACAATGCCTTTTCCAGCATGATGGAGCACCTTGCCATAAAGCAAAGGTGATAACTACATGGCTCAGGGAACAAAACTGAGATTTTGGGTCCATGGCCTGGAAACTCCCCAGATCTTAATCCCATTGAGAACTTGTGGTCAATCATCAAGAGACGGGTGGACAAACAAAAACCTACACATTCTGACAAAATGCAAGCATTGATTGTGTAAGAATGGACTGCTATCAGTCATCATTTGGTCCAGAAGATTAAGAGCATGCCAGGGAGAATTGCTGAGGTCCTGAAGAAGAAGTGTCAACTCTGCAAATATTGACTTGCTGCATTAACTCATTCTAACTGTCAATAAAAGCTTTTGTTACTCATAATATGATAGTAATTATATTTCTGTATGTGATAAAAACATCTGACAAACACATAAAAACCAGAGGGCAGCAGATCATGTGAAAATATAATATTTGTGTCATTCTCAAAACTTTTGGCAATGACTGTATTTACTATGTAGTCACTGAACATGTGGACCTTGTTTTTAACTACACATCTCATTTATTTTGTAACACCTCGACAGAATAATTCTTGCATTAATGCTTATGCCGTGAATGTCGGCATGTCCTAATTCATACACATTTTCATGCAAATTAATGTCACAGTGTGTTAAAAAAAACTATTTTTGCCCCCCTTTCAAAATACACACCCTGTTCATAGTATAGATTTTGCATCATCTACAATTACAATGCATTATGGGTATTTTTTTTTGCCATTGGGGTGCATATTTTGGATACGTCAGCTCACGATGTTAAATCTTTTTCTGTTAGCCTCTTGGTCCAGGCAGTTTTATAGGTCATAACCCAGATCATTAGTAAAAAGTGACACACACACACACACACACACACACATACACACATACATGCCTGGAGGGAGCTTGGGGTAGAAATCTGTGTACAGTAATGGAATACAGTTTAAAGTATTGGTACACACACACCTCTTAATCACTAAGCATTACCAAAAAATCAGGTATATATCCATGCAGTTTGGACAATTTCTTTCAGCTATGCTTTCAACTTTGTGGAAACAGTTTTTTTCAGCATGATTGTGCCACATTGTTGTAATACAAAGACAATGACTTGAGCATTTCCAAAACATTAACTTTTATCTTCTTTTAAATAATTCTTCGTGAAATAAATCTGTGTGTTAAAACTCAGCCTACATTTTTCTCTTTTACTGTTTATTGACATATTTTATGACATTTCCTTTTTTAATTTATTATAACTTTATTGTTACATAAAAAAATAGCTATATATATATATATATATATATATATATATATATATATATATATATAT
>JAFMOD010001720.1:186440-228074 GCA_019802435.1 Corydoras maculifer
GACAGTGTTACAAAAATAAATAAATAAATAAATAAAAATACTAGCAATGCAAGTGGCCCAGCTTGTGTCTATAAATAATCATTAATGCTCCAACTGCAAGTTATTCATTCCATTCTCTTTGTCATTTGTATTCTGAGCCTTATTCCTCCAACCCAGACATGACTACATAGCACATCTGTTTTGTTTTCACTGCAAAATTATATCCAGATCAGGTTATAGTCTATGGGTAAGCAGCGAGAAAAGCAAGAAAAGGATTAAATGGTGTACTGTAGGTGTTTCTCATTTTTCATACATTGTTACAATAATGAGGCAGAGACCTTATCCATGTTTAAGTGTGTTGCATGCTGGGAGTATTACACATTCTTTCATCACTCAGCATTAAATGTTATTGTAGGATAGCTTGTACTTTCAAGGTGCTTGTCTGTCTTTTTGCTGAGTTTAAGCCACAAAGGAAATGAAGCGAATAGAGAAAGTGGGCGTGTCTGAAGGCGGAACCCCTCTGTGCCATGGCATCAGTCGCTAGGCAACTGAGTTTCAAAGCTATTTATACTTGCTGTGCAGCTCCTCCCACTGACTCCAACACACAGTGAAAGAAAAATGGACGTTTGGGTGGAAAATTGGATTTGGGTTTGATTGCTACCGTTCATTTAGTGCTTGCAATTCAGCCAGCGTGTTTAAATTGATCAAAGATGTGGCTGATTTTTGCAGCAGCCATGAATGAAAGACATCAAAACCTTCACTGCTATTGGAATTGTATGTTGCAACATTCTTAGTGTACACAACAATACTTTCAGCTATGCTTTATATGTGCCATTTAGTAAATTATGAGGAAGATGTGGTAGGTCAAAAACAGTGAAGTTGGAATGAAATTTAGGTTTAATATTCTTATTAAATAAATCTTGAATTATTATAAATGATTATAAATTGGATTATTTCTAATGATGCCACTGCTTTGTGCAATCATAGTAATATTAATGTGATAAATGATGTAGCCTTTGTACTTTGTACCATTGTAGATATGTGTCTTTGTTCATTTCTATCTACATCTGATATAAGAATCTTCTTATCATGTCAGTCTCATTAAAAGGGGTTCCTCCTCTTTACTTACTGTTGCTATAAATATGCATGCTTTCAGAATTATTTAAGAGTTTTTTATTGGTATTTTGTGCAAATAATCTGCCATAGTAAAGAAGATATGACTTCTATCCTTTATCTTATTTTGCTGCCCGTCTTGTCATGGATTTCAGTAAATCCTTGAAGGTGTGCTGTGGTATTTGGCACCAAGTTGTTAGCAGCGGTTCTTTTAATGCCTGTAAGTTGTTGATTGAATCCCCCAGATTGGAGGAGAGAATTTTGGAGTCCAAGTCAGCACCTCAAAGTCATTGTTGTGCTTCTCAAAACATTCGTAAACCTTTTTTTTTTTTTTTTTAGGTTGGGAGCATTGTACTTCTAAAAACAAAGTCATAGTCATCAGAGAATAAAGTTTTTATGAAAATATGAGCATGGTCTTCAACAATGCTTAGGTAGGCGGTATGTGTCTATCACAGGGTGATAGAAAATGAGGACCGGAGAAAGAACTTGAAAACACAGCTTGAACTTGAAAACACAGCTGAATACCTTAAACATGTGTTTTCTACAACCTTAGACAGTGTCGCTCCACTTAAACTAAAAAGGGTTAAAGATAAAAGGCTCGTTCCATGGTTTAATGATCAAACACGCGCCCTAAAAGAAACCACTAGAACTATGAAGCGTAAATGGAGACAAACTAAATTATAGGTATTTAGGGTTGCATGGAAGGACAGTATGACTGAGTACAAACATGCACTCAATGCAGCAAAGACTAAATATTATTCTGAAATAATAGAAAACAAAAACAACCAAAGATTCCTTTTTAGTACCATTGCCAAATTAACTCGAAGTGCTACTGAATCAGATTCACAGATTCACTCACAGCTCAGCAGCAATGATTTCATGAATTTCTTTAGTGATAAAATTGAAAGCATAAGACTTAAATCATCTAATGCGTCATGTAGCTTAATCCATAATCAACCGTCAACGATCTCTAAAAAATCTAGTGGTAGAGAAAATAATATAGTACAAGAGTTAAATACCTTTAACCCCATAACTAAAAAAGAGCTTGTCTCATTAATTACACAATCAAAGACAACATCCTGTCTGTTAGACCCAATACCTACAAACCTCCTTAAATATCCTACCAAATATTACAGAGCCTGTTATTAAAATAGGCTATGTCCCCAAAAATCTGAAGTGTGCAGTCATTAAACCATTACTTAAAAAACCTAATTTAGATCCTCTAATACTGTCCAACTATAGACCAATATCAAACCTTCCTTTTGTCTCTAAAATCCTGGAAAAAATTGTGTTCAACCAGCTGAGTCGCCATCTTCTAACTAATAACGTTTATGAAGTTTTTCAGTCAGGTTTAGATCTCATCATAGCACTGAGACAGCCTTAGTTAAAGTCGCTAATGACTTATTAATGTCCTCTGATAATAACCAAATCTCTTTCCTTGTTTTATTAGATCTTAGTGCAGCCTTTGACACTATAGACCATAACATCTTAGTTGGTAGATTAGAAAACACTGTGGGCATTACAGGATCTGCACTCCAGTGGTTTAAATCCTACCTGACAGATCGATATCAATTCACCTGTGTTAACAACCAATGTTTTGATCTTGCTAAAGTTAAATATATATGCTTCCATTGGGGTCAATTATTCTTAAACATAGAATCAGTTTCCACTCTTATGCAGATGATACACAGTTATACATTTCAGCTAACCCTAATGATTTTTGTTCAGTCATTAAGCTCGAGTACTGCATCCAAGATATTAAAATATGGATGTCAGAAAACTTCCTACTTCTAAATTCTGATAAAACAGAGTTTCTGATAGTTGGACCAAGGACATAATTAACAAAGCTTCTAACACTATGTTAAACCTTGATAACTCTTTAATTAGACCCAGCTCATCTGTAAATAATCTCGGTGTCATTATTGATTCAGATCTCTCCTTTACAAAGCACATTAGCAATATTACTAGAACTGCATTTTTTCACTTTCGTAATATTTCAATGCTACGAAATATCCTCTCCCTCCAAGATGCAGAAAAACTAATTCATGCTTTTATTACCTCAAGGTTAGATTATTGTAATTCACTTCTGACAGGATGTTCTAATAAATCATTACATAAATTACAACTTGTTTAAAATGCTGCAGCTAGAGTTTTAACTAAAAGCAAAAAGTTTGATCATATCAGTCCTGTGTTATCAAACTTGCACTGGCTACCAGTTAAGTTTCGTATTGAGTACAAAGTTTTATTGATAACATATAAAATTCTACATAATCAGGCTCCACAGTATCTGAGTGAGCTGATTCAATTGTACAAGCCAACACGTGAGCTCAGATCTCAAAGTGCTGGTCTACTCTTAGCTCCTAGAATAAATAAAATTACTGCTGGTGGAAGAGCGTTCTCCCACAAGGCTCCTCAACTTTGGAATAGCTTTCCAGTTACTGTTCGAAATTCTGAATCACTATTCATCTTAAAAATAAATTAAAAACACATTTATTTAATCTTGCGTTTAATTAATCCCCTGTAGATAAAGATGTAGATCTTAGGCTTGGCTGTGTTGGGGTGGTAATCTGTGATCAGTGTGTGCTGGCATTTTCACCTCTTCACCCACCTCATCATTAATGGGGGGGTGTAGCACTGAAATGATGCTGTTCTGGCGTGCCATCTCAACTATGTAGAGTCTGCAGTATCTGCCTCTTTTAGTTATGCTGCTCTAGTCAGTGATGTCGGAGTCACATGCTGCACTGTGTCAATCAATTACTTATTAATTAAATGCCGTGCTTTATTATTAGCTCTAACTGCCTTCCTTTGTCTGTTTCATTTGAGGTGTGACCGGCTTCCTGGAGGTGTAGTCAGACCTTCATCCATGGCTCTGCTGACAAATACTGGATGGAACCTGAATATTAATTGGACTGGCAGTCCTGCAGGACACCCATAATGGACTCACATATAGTTTTCCAGTTGTTAGTTTTTCCATTTGTTAGATATCTGTACATGGCTGTCCTACACTGTTGTTACTACCTGGCCGCTCAAGGAGGATGAGTCCCCCACTGACTCTTGGTCCTCCCAAGACATACAGCATAACAGGGAGTTTTTTATTGCCACTGTCGCTTCGGCTTGCTCTTTGGGGGTTTAAAGGTTTTTCATTCTGTAAAGCTGCTTTGTGATGTACTGTTGTAAAAAGTGCTATATAAATAAATTACTTGAACTTGAACTAGGAGTTTACAAGCTCAGAAGTGGCTTTAGTACACAGCACCTTTTAAAAGTACATATGTAAACTGTGTTGGTGATGGATCGCCTCCTGCAGCTTAATGTCAGATCTCTCTCCCCGTGGCATGTGAAATGCTTGCTAATAAAGGCACTCGATCATTAGATGGAGCTGGATCAGGTGTGCTAATCTCCCTGATCATAGCGTTGGCTCCATTTCTCCTCCGCACAAGCAACCCCACACTGCCCCACCATCAGGTTCTGGATGTTCCTCGCATCCAGACATGGAGGGGATATGTCTGTGTGCATGAGCTGCTGTGGAAAAAGGGAGAGAGTTCGAAAAGCCCAATGATGCAAATAAGAAAATAAGATGATAAAATAGCATTAAAACTATTTTATTGTTAAATTCAATTTGTTACTATTTTCTGCTGTGTGGTAGCTCAAGGTGTAGGGCTATAAATTTGAAGGTTGTAGGTTAAAATCCCAGGTCCACTAAAGGTTACCAATGTGGCTCCTTGAGCAAGGCCCTTAACCCTTACTGCTCCAGTGTTCTGCATCAACCCTGTGTTCTGAACCCAACTAAGTTGGTATACTTGTGAGTCGCCTTGGTTAAAAGCATCTGCAAAATGACCAAATGTAAATGTTCAAACTTAATTTGGTCACATTCCATGTACACTATATATAAACTCTTACATAAATTGAGCTGTATGTGGTATGCAGCTCTGTGCAAAATTTCCTACACTCAAAGCTTGTTTTTTTTGCGATGGTCACCAAGAACAAAAGATCTGATGACAAATAATTGTCTATGACTCTAATGTATAATTACAAACAGACTTATGGAACTTAACAGTTATCATCTTGTATTTTTTACCCCTTTATATCTGATAAGTGATCATCAGATAGAAAGGACAGCGGGTTGATTATACCTCTGAGATTGTCAAATCAACAGATTACACTGGCCAGCTCTTGAGTGTAGGATAAATACAAGTGATCTGTTGCACAATGATGAAGAGCAACTGATGGGCAATTAGACGAGAACAACACCTATGACCCTGAACTCAAATGCATTAAACACATACAATTTTTCAAATAATTTGTCAAAGCTTGTCTCAGAAAGTCCTTTAAAAGCAGTGTATGTAAATAACAATGCACTTTTTTATCTTTCTCTTTCATAGTCAACGCAACCTGGCTGAGATCACAGAACTTATCCATACAGCATTCTTGGTACATCGGGGGATCGTAAACCTGAAAGAGTGGACTTTTGCAGATGGCCCACTAAAAGACATGGAGTTTGGAAACAAAATGGCTGTGCTGAGTGGTGATTTCCTGCTGGCCAATGCCTGCACAGGATTGGCTCAGCTAAACAACACCAAGGTAATTATTAAACTTGTCAGGTAAAATTCTATTCACTAATGCTTAGTAAGTAGAACTTGCGTTTGGTCTCATTGCAAAAAAACAAAAAAGTGCTTCACATTTAAGGCCTATTTAGGCCAAACTGGGGAGGTTTGATAAACCTACTAATGTACCATATGCAAAAGTAAAATTAAAAGACTTGTATGTCACACCTGCAGGTGCTTTTATGAAATTCTACATCTATAATCATTAATAAAACAATAAGACACAGAAGGGTGTGCATTATTGTGAATAAATCACAAAAAATTTCTTTTAACAATAATGCACAACTTTGAGTGCCTTATTGCTTTTATAAAACAATAACATATTTTTTTTAAACAATGGTTCCTCATGCCCATCCAGGGGAGAACGTTTCAGGCACTGGGCTGATACACCCAGGTCAGGGTGCCAATCTATCGCTGTGCTCACTCACACAGAAACACACACTATATGGGGCAATTTAAAGCATTCAATTGACCTTAAATCCATGTTTTGAATGGTGGGAGGAAACTTCTGTGGTTTTAATGTAACCTAATACTTTCATACAGTGTAATTTTGATACAAATTTAAATCTATTATTATCCAGTGAATAAATGTTGATATGGGCGGCACGGTGGCTTAGTGGTTAGCACGTTTGCCTCTCAGCACTAGGGATTCCCGGTTCGAATCCCCATCTGGGTGGAGTTTCCATGTTCTCCCCATATCCGCGTGGGTTTCCTCCGGGTTCTCCGGTTTCCTCCCACAGTCCAAAAACATGGAACAAGTCAATTGAGTTCTCCAAAATTGCCCCATGTAGAGTGTGTTTGTGTGCGTGTCTGTGTGTGTGAGTGTGTGCCCAGCACCCTGTCCTGGGTATATCTGCCCAGCGCTTGAAACGTTCTCCCCTGGATGGGCATAGGGAACCCCCGCGCGACCCTAATATAGGATAAAGCGGAAGATAATGAATGAATGAAATAAATGTTGATACGCACACAAATACGTACTATTGCTGCATATAATGTCCTTTTCATACCTTACTCTTAAATTAAAGGCAGCATGGCCTCTGAATATGCAACTCTGTAAATAAATATGTAATGTCATTTTTAAGGAGGTATGGTACCTGTAAGACCCACTGAAATAGGAGAAAATCGAATTATCTTTACTAATTTGACCCACTTAAAAATTAAGTTTCTGGTTTTCGAACTTCTGTCCAAACTAAAATTTAATGGGCATTTTCACCAACTTTACCAAATTTGTAGATTTCTTTGAATGGCACAAGTAAACATATCAGCATGTTTCTTAGTAAAAGTGTTAGTATGTACCTTTTCTACAATGCTCTCTTTCTGTCTCTCGCTCTCTCTGTCACTTTTACTCTCACTCTCTTGCTCTCACTTACTGACACACACACTACACATCACGAGGTAGTAACAGCTTCTGTCACCAAGTGAAGCAATATAAAGGCCTTGCTGAAAATACACCCCTTTTCCATTTAATTTGCTTCACACACACACACACACACACACACACACACACACACAGATATAAAAAAGAGGGGTCAAATATAGATCACTGCTATTCTACCGAAAAAGAAAAATCAAAACATGCATGTTTGATTATTGACGGGTATCTTCTTCTGTACTCATGCAGAAGGATATGCTGACCAGTGACAACTAGTGCTGGTGTGTATGTTTGTGCACTGATTTAATCAAAAAATCAATACTGCGTTCAGAGGAGAAATGTCAAACTGACAATCTAATGTCGGTTTTGAAGAGCGGCTTTTTGTAGATCTGTAATTTTTCAGATTACTCTTAACTGTAATCACCTAAAAACTATAATCACAAAAAAATGTATCTCTCGGCATAACTAATACAATATATAAAATCTGAAATGATGTAAAATAAAAACATAGGGACTTTTAAAAATGCTCAGAAATTTTCAATCCATGTATTTCGACACCTGGTAAATATACAGTATATTAACAAACTTACAGGAGATTTTATGACGCCTTATTTTGTGTTTGTTTCCTGCAACAGCTTGTACTCTTCGAGGAAAGCTTTTTAAATATGGAACGTCTCTATGAAAAGTTTTGCTCAATCATTTAGAAGAGAATATAATCAAAGTTGCCCCATATAGAGTGTGTTTCTGTGCGTGTCTGAGTGAGTGTGTGCCCAGCGATAGATTGGCCCCTGCCCTGGGTGTATCTGCCCAGCACCCGAGACGTTCTCCCCTGGATTGGCATGGGGAACCTTAATAGATGGATGGATGGACTTATAGGCCTTGAATACTGGTAGCGTTTACAATGCAAAATTTGGATGCAAAAATATTTTTTCCCAATTGCATTTTTATTGCAGCAGTCAATAGTGGTAAATGACAAAGATTTCCAGAGTACTCCCAAACACATGGTGCATTGTATATCATAAAAGCTTGACGGTTTTTCAAAAAATTCCAACTGAGGCATCCATAGTCATGAACATTCAACTGCAGCTCCACCCTTGCACTGTCAGTTCCACTGCTGAACTGTTGTACTAAAATTTTAACCTTATGTTAAATTACTGTATGATGGGAAAACATAAGTAAGCATGTCTAAATAAGGTTAAGTACTTCGAATTTCCAAAATATGTAAAATTGGATCATAAGTCATAAAAAAAGAACAAAATGTAAACCAAAATTATAACAATAAAAACTAAAGTTGTACAAAAAGCAATAGCTACTTGCTAGATATATTTGAATTATTGTAATAGTAAAAACAAAAAATCCTTAGAGCCATGAACTACTTTTCTCTTATAAGGTGTTTTGGTGTGATAAAACCAGAAACTCTAATGTAATGAGCTACAGAGGATTGTTGCTTATTATATGAGAAGTGCTATAGAGCAGCCTCTTGTGGTACAGCTGAGATTACTTTGGATAATGTTAAAATATATGTAATTTCCTAAGCCAGCTTATTTATTTAGCCAGTTTACTCTTCTTCTCATTTTTCTCTTTTTTTACCAATGTACTTAATAGAGACCCACCAATTTTACAGGATTGTGTCTTTTCAGAATAGAAATTTTAGAATTGCTTGTGTTTTTTAAGTGTTTGGATGATCTGTGTTCATGCAGTATGCAGTATATTAAACAGAATGCAAATATTTTCCGCTTTATCCTTTCTTAGGGTAGCGGGGGGCTTCCCCATGCCCATCCTTGGGCGCTGGGCAGATGCACCCTATCTATCGCTGGGCACACACTCACTCACACAGAAACGCACACAAATACACTCTATATGAGGCAATTTGGAGAATTCAATTGACTTGATCCATGTTTTTGGACTGTGGGAGGAAACCGGAAAACCCGGAGGAAACCCACGCGGACATGGAAAAACATGGAAACTCAGATTGGGATTCAAACCTGGAATCCCTAGCGCTGAGAGGTGAACGTGCTAACCACTAAGCCACCGTGCCACCCTAGAATGCAAATCAGAATGCGAAATTAATCTATATCAAATGTATTTGCTATTTTGCCCTTATTTTGTATGATTCACATATTAAATACTGTGTGAGCTGGAATGCAGTTCCTTCTGATACTCTCCACTCAGATTTACTATTAACTCGTTATGTGTAACCCTGTCTGTTGTGCAGTCAACCATGATGATCAAAGTCAGGCACATGCATCTTGCCACCTGAGACTGCAAATTACTTGCTGACAGGGGATTATTTCTTTTTTGTTCAAGATAAAATAAACAAATTTGGATAGATAAAAAAAAAATTTCAATGTGTTGGCAAAGTTGGGTTCCCAGTTGTGTAGTAGTGCAATGGTTTGCGTGCTTGCCCCGCATCAAGAACACCTTGGGTTAGATCATAATACAGAGCAGACAAAGGTTCTTTTTACATGAAGGCTGTGTGTCTTTCCTTTAGTCTGCAAGAAAACATCCAGGAATTCCAGTCCCCCTCTTACCCCCTACCCACAATAATCCAAAAAATTCTGGTAGATAAATTGAACCCTTATTAGTAAATTGTATACATCATAGAACTGGGTAATGTTTATTTTTTTAAATATTATCTCTGGGATTTGGAAATTAAGATGGTTGTTGATACCTGTCAATCATTTTTTATACCAGTCATCATCTTTGCACTACGGAGTATTCTCAATTATCTACCAACTCTGTACAACAAATCCCACTTTTGAGCCACTTAAATACTAGTTTGATGAAATCCACACAAACACAGAGAGAGCATGCAATCTTTAGACAAAAAGAACCTTGTCCACCCTGCCTGACAATTGATTCCACAGGCATTTTGCTCTTCGGTGACCAAAGGTGGCAGAAGTCCTGAAGTCTCTTGCTTAAGTAAAAGTAAAAATATATTGTAAAATAATTACTTAAGTAAAAGTTGAAGTATAAAATTACATGAACCAAGATGTACTTAAAGTATAAAAGTAAAAGTATTTAGAAAGAATTAAAAATCACTTTTAATTGCATTTTTACATTTTTGTTCAAATGAAAGGTGTATAGTATAAGCACTATCGGGTGAAAACATGCAGTAAACTGCTTTAGTTTGATGGGTTTTTTTTATTTTATTATTATTTTTTATTATTAAACATCCTATTCAAAACCATGTGATTATCAGACATATCTGTATATTAATAGGCCCTGGCATTTTAATTAAATGCTCTGATGTTTGAAACAATTAACCAAAGCAGTGGTTGAATAATGTGGTTGTCACTGTAGTGATTATTAATATTGAACAATATTCTGCATGTTAGGACATGACGTCATCAGTCACTCAGTATAGTGCTTAGAGGACACCATTAAACTTCAATCACAAGTCAGCTAATTAATATAAAATGCATAATGTGTTTAAAGTGTCTTTCCTTCTGTGAACCTTACATTTTAACATTAATTAGCAAGTTAAATTAGAGTTCTCAAAAAGAGTTGAGGAGTTCAACAAGTTTAAAACTCAGAACTACTGTTTTATTTAAGTAACTGTAAATATAGCACAACTCATCAGAACACCGGTTAAAATATTGCACCAAATTAAAATGTATTAAATATAAAATGGACCTGCAATACGTTATTGCTCAGTTAATTTAATGTGCTCTTTCACATTTGACAATAAATTTTTAAATGCCATGAGTGCTTCATTCTTTGGAACACACCACCATCTCCTTCACCATAATGTGTTTGTTGAGCCAGCGAGGTTAAATAATGATTGGTCAGTGACTGTCACTCATCCAATCACTCCGCTCCCCACCTCCCATCTTCCCCTTTAACATCCAATAGGATTCAGATTTGAAATTCTTTAGCTGCATGAACAGAATAAAATGACATAATCTCCTTATAAATAAATGTAGTCAAAATAAAGTGTTTTAGAAATGTAGTGAGTAAAAAGTATAGAAATGTAGTGAGTATAAATAAAAAGTATTAAGTGACAATAATACTCAGAAAAGTACAGATACCTAAAAAAACTACTTAAGTGCAGTAACCAAATACATTTACTTCATTACTTACCACCTCTATAGGTGACCACGCTTATCACTGTGCCACAGTTCCAGGTGATTATTATTTTTTTATTAAAACAAAACAACTGATTTTACCTTTTTTCATCATTTTAAACAATTCTATAGGGAAGTAAATTCTAGAAATTGTTAAAGATAGGAAATGCCCACCTGCTCTTTAGCTTGATGGGTATTTGGAGGATTTGTGTGCTTTGAGTTGTAAAGTTCAAGCTTTTAAGCTCACACAAATAAAGCTCAGCACGCTTAGCATCCGCATTAGTGTTATGGTTAGAGTAAAGCCATTAGCGGTACAAATCAGTAAAGGTAACCATGCAGCTGAGTGCTCTTTTTTTATGTGCTGAGTGATTTGTGATGTGTACTATGTGGCCTTGAGTGGGCTTTTGGCTTGGTGTGTGTGTGTGTGTGTGTATATATATATATATATATTTATTTGTGATTGGGCTCCTGCCTCTCCACTAGCATAAATGGTAAGGTGATCCTGCCTAGGTCGTCTCCTCTTTCCTCCTTCGCAGACCTGTTGGCGAAACTCGATACCGGCTGGATTTGGGAATGAGAAGAGGCTAAGGGAGGAGGGCTTATCTGATACTTTCCGAAAAAAGCCCCCCTTTACTTTGTGCACACACACATTAGCTTCTTCTCTTTACTTGGTGTACACGGCAGCACATCTGGTAACACTGTAGGAGCATTGTCCTTTTCAGGCTTTGGGTGAAGGAGTCAAATTGCCTCAATATTTCCTCAAGGATCTGATTTCTTAAAGGGCATGGATGGAGAGAGATGAAAGTTAAAGAGTAAGAAAAGGAGTAAGAGAGCGGGAGAGTACAGCCATGTAACTAAATATGAAATATGGAAAAAATTAGTGTCTGGACTTAATGAAGCAGCACACATTCTATTCATCATGATTTCCTCTGTAATTACGCTCCTAAAAAGATCAGGTTTTCAATAGCACTGGGAAGAATAATTTTTAAAAACTAAAGAAAAGGATCGGGGATCATTGATCTAATAGTTATTATTTAGTACATAGGTTTTGTGATATATTGGTATTGGTAACCAACAACTTAATGAACAATTTTTAAAATTCAAAGGAAAAAAAAAAAACTGAAACCCTTTCTAAAAGTTAGAGCTCAACACATCAATATGTACTTGTGGACTTTTTTATTCCAAGGCTATGGGTATAGGACAGTATAAACAAAAATGAAGTGTTCAACAGAAAAGAAAGATATAATTCTAACCAAAAAATCATCACTAATTTGAAGAAAGATAGGAGAAATGTGTGTGGTAAGAGTGAGCTACAAAACCCACAATAAGTAAAACACCACAAAATTTGATCATTGTAGCGTTCTTTCCTCTTTGAAAATAAATTCTGTCACAGCATTAAATAATAAAATAAAAATTAAAAAAAATCTCAAAAGAATAGTCTTTCAGGATTGTAATGACATAGCATTTATCTCATGTTCAAAGTTTTTGGACATTTGATGTCATGATGACATGAGGTAATGTTTTGACAGTACAGTGTTTTCCTAGAGTGTTCTTTACATTTGCGCAAATGCATACGCCAATAAATGCATGCAACACATGCAATGTGCAAATTAGATTAGCTAGTAAGATAAAATCATAGAAGGTACTAACAAAAGCCTTAATATACTTTGATGACCTTGTTTTATAAGGTACCTTATTTAGCTACAGTGTTAAAAATTTGGGGCTTAACTCACTATTGCTGACCTTTTTCTTGTGTTTTAGGTGGTGGAGCTGATTTCCAGTGCTATTGGGGACTTGGTACAGGGAGTGTACTATGAAAGTTTTACAGAGGTAAGGGCTAACAAAGAATGCTGCTGCTACACTTTATTTATTGACCTAAACTTTTTTATATACTTATTCTCTTTTTTAAAAATGCTTGGGTGAAACTGGGACCATGAGACTGCAATTTCGTTCCGTTTTATGTTCCACATGTGATGTGAAGGACAAATTAGTCCTTAGACCCTTGAATGTATTTACAAGTGTTATAAATGTACTGATACTGATAGAAAATATGGATTACAGCTTTAATCAAAGTTACAGGAAAAGGTTATGATGTGAACACTTTTTTCCTTTTCCTATCACGACAGTTTCTATTAGAAGTCACCACAGTAGAAATGTCCTCAAATTCGATATGGCAGTTTTACACCTAATGTGCTTCTAGACACAACATTTATCATTTAGCAGATGACTCAAAAGTGAGAAAAAGCACAGGTCAGTAAGTTAAGAAGGAAGCAGTGGAACTGCCATGATATCAATTATCATTTGCCAATCAGGTTTCAATGCCCAGAATTTTCCTACCAATTTATTATTTTTTTTATAGTAAATGCTTTTGGCAAAAATGTTACTTAAGTTGTTTTTTGAAAAGTTAACTGAGGTACAACGAGGTAAGCGGTAACAAAGAATCATAAGATAAGATAGGATAGACCTTTATTTGTACCACAGTGGAGAAATTCACATCCTGCTGCTATACTTTATTTAATTACCTAAAAGTTAAGGCCATGTATGCACTGATACAAATTATGGATTACAGCATTAATCAAAGTTACAGAAAAAGATTATGATGTGAACTCCTTTTTCCAAGCCAAAAGGTCTTCATATTTGATTTGGCACAGTTTTACACTTGGTGCGCTTCCGAACATAACATGTACATTTAGTCATTTATCAGAAAATTGCCATTGTGGTCAGGTTGAAGGGCCAGGCGACATTCATCCTTAGAGTGCAGTAAATGAGTCGGTATGCAACTTTGGAAAACAAAGTGAAGTTAGTACGGAGCAGATCCTGAGATTGTCCTGTAAGCCAAAATCAGTGCCTTGTATTTAATGTGGGCAGCTACAAGAGGACAAAAGTGACAGATGAGTAGCTTTTTTTTCTTTGGTTGGTTGAACAAAAGATGAGCATTCTGGATCAGCTATAGAGCAAGCAATGCGATGCATTGGATAAGCCAGTAGAGGATAAGGGCTTTATCTAAAAAAAAAAAAAAAAAGACTAATCTTTTTGACTTTGTAAAAAATGAATCTGCAGGCATGAGCTGTTTTTGTGACCTGTTCAGAGCCAACAAATTTGGCTGTACTATTTATCTAGACTAGGTACTGGTAAGTTTAGTATTTCCAATTTACTTATTTGCTTGTCTTTAAAATGTGGGAAGAAAAAAACTCACACAGGCACAAATAGGACATGCAGACTCAACGTTGCTCCCCACTCGCCCTATCAGGTCCTGTTGTCTGGATGTTCTCCCTGTGCCTGTGTGGGTTTTCCTCATATTCCCCCTATTTCCAAAGATATGCTGATAAATACATTGGAAATACTAAATTGTCCAATTGACTAAATTGACCAATACAAAGATCTGATATTGTTTTCAAAGATAACATAGTTGCACAGCCCAAAAAGCTAAATTATTAATATTTCATTTTTTTATTTTAGGGGGAAATACATATATAATATTCATAAACTAGTGTTAAAATTATTTTCTGGTTGTGTACCCTTGTGAATTAAGTTGTATGCACACCCAGTTTAAAATACTTTAAAAGTAGTGTGAAATCTATTGTATTTGGACTTCTCTTCATGCTACGTCTTTATACACCTGAGAGTGTTTCAAGTTTTATGTTCTTGCACTACAAAACAATGCTACAAACATTTTCATTATCAACAACAACAATAATAATAATAATAATAATAATAATAGGCAGTGGTTACATTTTTTGTTTTATAAAGATATTAAATGTTGAATTGAGACAGATGGGTTAATAAAGACAATAATCAAGAAGGAAAACGAGCCGCTTGGGTCATGTTTCTTTTCACCCCTTTTAGCTGAAAGAATTCCGAGCAGGAGTCTGCATCACTTTCCTCCTCAAATCCGGCTCTGATTACTTACGCTATACCTCCAGCTTATTCCCTGGTAATTAGCTCAGCCTGATGAAGGCAACAGGTATCATTTCATCACTGGAGAGCTGCATTCTGTGGACTTACTGCAGATGACCATTAAAGGATTTTGATTTTAATTTTTAAATCTACATTCAATGCATTTTCTACTGTAACAAGGGGTGGGCATGAATAAGGACCTGAGACAGGACTTCTTCCGTCAGAGATGGGCTTTATTACACATTATTTCAGACACATTAAAATACGCAGTTTTTTTTTTAAATGTGCTGACTGAAGTTCTTGCCAAACATCCTGCTCTTGGAGTATGAAATATTTTTCATCATAATGGCGATCAGAATCAACGTGTCCGCTCCACCTTAACCCACCCCCCCACTGCACTACATTTACACGTCCAAAATTTGTTTAAATTCAAGTTTGTAATGTCTGAAAACACCCAAACCTTAAATGTCGCATTATCAACTACATATTTAATCAGAGGCTAGCTGAAACAGTAACACATATAATCTGCTATCACTGCATAAGTAAAGTTCTAAATGTAAACCACTTTGCAATGTACTTTTTTGTGTTTGTAAGGAAGGAAATTTGTCAATTCTGTCATGGGAGGACCACACCTTCCTTTCTCATGGTGCACTGTTGGCAAAGAGCTGCCAGGCTGCTATGGAACTGGCTAGGCACAACACAGAGGCCCAAATTGTTGCTTATGAGTATGGAAAACATCTTGCTCTTGCACACAAGGTAAGGAAGAATGTCCTGATGTACATGAGGGATATAAAATGCATTAGTTAGTTAGTTAGAAATAAGGATGTTATTCACCCGACAAAACATATTCTTTCTGCTCACAATGTGCTGCATAATAAATAATGCTGCACTCTGATGCCAACACTTAAAGGTTTATTCATTAATTTGTTATCTTCTGCTTAATCCTCTATTAGGGTCATGGGGGAAGGTTCCCATGCCCACTCATGGGAGAACATTTCGGGTGCTAAGCAGATACACCCAAGATAGAGCGCCAATCTATTGCTGAGCACAAAGACCAACAGACACAGATACACCCACTATATAGGGGCAATTTAGAACATTAAATTTACTTTGAATCCAAGTTTTTAGACTGTGGGAGGAAACCAGAAAACCAAAACGAAACCCACACGGACACGGGGAGAACATGGAAACTCCACCCAGATTGGATAGTGTATGCTTAATGCCTAATTTACCTAATACTAAAAGTTTTTTGTGTGTGTGTCATTCTGTCTGTCTCCATGATCGTCTCCATGTTTGTGTTCATGTTCGTGTCTGTGTTCTGGTGTAGCTACACTCAGATCTGCAGCCATTTGTAAGGAACAGTTCTGACCCAGTTCTCTTCAGTCTGGATTCGGCTCCTGTAGTTTTTCACAGACTGTTGGTTGGACCTGAGAGATGGACCCATCTATTAAAACAGGTATTCCTAAGGAACAGGAGTATATTTGGTACATCTACCTGGTGTTAAACATTTATCAAATGTATAACCAATTTTACAGCCTTATGGCCCTAAAGGCTCATGGCCCTATCTTGCACCTTCCTCATTGCCATTTCACACCTCACCAAAAGTCTATTTTCACACTTTCGTTTAATGAAATTTAATAAATAAATTTGCTAAAATAGGGCATTTAGTTTTTACAAGCAAAAATAGTTTGTAGTTCACTAATTTGGGGTGAGAATATTGACTGTTATAGTTGAAAGCACAGAATATCTGCAGAATAATATTATAAGGAAATTTAAGGGGTCATGAAAAATGCCAAATACCTTAAATACTAATAAATATACATGACCATTAAGGCCTATAATTTAGAAGATAGTTTGTCTGGGAAACTGTCATGTCACTGGAAATAGCAGTGCAGAAATATCAGCGAGTGTCATGGGTTTCAACTGCATCATAAGTACCTTATCTGCGAATCATGATGATGAAAGTGTTAGAGTTGGAGCTGGATTTGAATCCAGCTCCAACTCTGACACAGCTTGCCACAGAAAACCACTAAAACTGGGTCCTGTTATTTTTGCCCAAAACTGACACTCCTGTACATCAGGATTTTCTGAATTATGAGGTTGTTTAAAAATCGTAATACTAATATTGCTACATGCAAACTTTGTTGTTGTACAGTTACATTATTTTTTAATACTTTTGTGGTTATCCTTGAAGAAGGAAATACGATCACTACATTTGTCTAGCTTACTAACGTTTAACAGATGTGCCTCAACATTATATTGAATGTAGCAATGTTAGTGTTACCTAAATGACCGAACTGACCTTGTTATTTACATGATCTAGTGATGTCCAGGGGAAAAAAGGGACTCAGACTACAGCGTGTCAGTTTCTGAACATATATACAGTGCATCCGGAAAGTATTCACAACGCTTCACTTTTTCCACATTTTCTTAAGTTACAGCCTTATTCCAAATTGTATTACATTAATCTCTTTTCTCAAAATTCTACACAAAATACCCCATTATGACTATATGAAAAAGGTTTTCTTGAGATTTTTGAAAATTTATTAAAAATAAGAAACTAATTTCAATCAAAATTGAGCTCAGGTGCATCCTGTTTCCACTGATCATCCTTGAGATGTTTCTACAGCTTAAATGGAGTCCACCTGTGGTAAATCCAGTTGATTGGACATGATTTGGAAAGGCACACACCTGTCTATATAAGGTCCCACAGTTGACTGCATGTTGAAGGGCAAACACGAAGCATGAAGGAATTGTCTGTAGACCTCCGAGACAAAATTGTCTCGAGGCACAAATCTGGGGAAGGATACAGAAAAATTTCTGCTGCTTTAAAGGTCCCAATAAGCACAGTGGCCTCCATCATTCATAAATGGAAGAAGTTTGGAACCACCAGGACTCTACCTAGAGCTGGCCGGAACCACCAGGACTCTACCTAGAGCTGGCCGGGCGTCTAAATTGAGCGATCGGTGGAGAAGGGCCTTGGTCAGGGAGGTGCAAGGTACAAGAACCCGCTGATTACTCTGTCAGAGCTCCAGCGTTCCTCCGTGGAGAGAGGAGAACCTTGCAGAGGGACAACCATCTCTGCAGCAATCCATCAATCAGGCCTGTAGGCCAATACCATCCCTACAGTCAAGCATGGTTGTGGCAGCATCATGCTATGGGGATGTTTTTCAACAGCAGGAACTGGCAGACTAGTCAGGATAGGGAGAAAGATGAATGCAGCAATGTACAGAGACATCCTGCCAAACTTGCTCCAGAGCGCTCTTAACCTCAGGCTGGGGCGACGGTACATTTTTCAGCATGACAACGACCCAAAGCACACAGCCAAGATCTCAAAGGAGTGGCTTCAGGACCACTCTGTGAATGTTCTGGAGTGGCCCAGCCAGAGCCCAGACTTGAATCCGATTAAACATCTCTGGAGCGATCTGAAAATGGCTGTGCACAGACGTCTCCCATCAAACCAGATGGAGCTTCAAAGGTACTGCAAAGAAGAATGGGCAAAACTGCCTAAAGATAGGTGTGCTAAGCTTGTGGCATCATATTCAAAAAGACTTGAGGCTGTAGTTGCTGGCAAAGGTGGTTCTACAAAGTATTAAGCAAAGGCTGTGAATACTTATGTAAATATGATTTCTTTGTTTTTTAATAAATTTTCAAAACTCTCAAGAAAGCTTTTTTCACATGGTCATAATGGAGTATTTTGTGTAGAATTTTGAGAAAAGAGATTAATTTAATAAAATTTAAAATAAAGCTGTAACGTAACAAAATGTGGAAAAAGTAAAGCGCTGTGAATACTTTCCGGATGCACTGTACGTTATATACAGTATGTTACATAATATATAACACATGATGGAGGCCATTTTTGGAAAAAAAATCATACATTTTCACCAATAAAAAAATCACACAGTTGTCTATTGATGACAAGGTATTTCACCCATATTTCTCCTGTTGTTATCTTTAATTGGTGTGTGATACATGTGGGCACACAAATTTTAAATACCACTATGGTACAATATTTATTTTATTATAACTAAAACTTAAATCTTTGTGTTTTTACACTATTTTTGTATTATTGTACAGAAATATGCTGTACTTTATGTAATTATGTTACATAAAAAGGTAACTTTACACGTTTGATTAATTTATTACATTGTTGCTGTGTGGAGGCTTTCTGATTATTTTTGCACTTTATTCCCAATGATTCTTTTGAAATTCAACCACAAAATTATATTTTGTAGGTGAAGTTGAGTACTGTACTGAAAGTATCGGTTATACACACACACACATACACTCTCACTGAAGAACTTTCGTCAGAGATTATAAAACCATTGTATCTTCAATTGAAGTGAATAATAAACCATCTTCAAATAAAAGTAAAATAATATTCTGTTCTCTGCAGGTCCAGAACTTAAACAAACAAATTGATTTCTCAAAGGTGAGAGACTTTTATTATAATGGTTTAATAATATTTAATAATGCACTAATATTGGTGTTCAGAATTCTTAAATTAGGGGGTTTCTCTTTGGAAACGACATTAATTCATTATTCATTCATTATCTTCCAGCTAAGTCCCCTGCTAGGGCCGCAGGGAGGTTCCTCATACCCATCCAGGGGAGAACGTTTCGGGTGCTGGGCACCTAGGAAAGGGCACACTCGCTCACACACACACACACGTTTTTGGACTGTGGAAGGAAACCGGAGAACCCGGAAGAAAAACCACGCAGTCACAGGGAGAACACGGAAACTCCACCCAGATTGGGATTCGAACCTGACATCTCCAGCGCTGAAAGGAAAACGTGCTAACCACTAAGCCACCGTGCTGTATATGTCAGTTTGATCAAGGCTTTTAACACAAGAAACAAAAATTGGGTGCTGGGTAGTTAATTAAAATAAGCATTATACCAATTTGTACTATACAATATGGTTTAAAGTTTATATTATATAATATTTTATTCAGTTGCATTTCTTGTTATTTGGTTGACAGAATAAAATAATAATATTAATAGAATTAGATTATAACCAAGGAAAATTCTAAAGCGTTCTTATAAATTGATATACTCACAAAAAATTTTTTATCATATCATAAAAAATGTGGTTATAAGGAAATAAATTATATAATTAAAAACTTGAACATCCCTGATTAAAAAGCATATTTTGTATCTGAAAGGAAACTGTTTAAATGTGATGTTTTTACAAGCAATTATTATTTTTATTAATATTAGTAGGGAAAAATGGCGGCACGATGGCTTAGTGGTTAGCACATCTTAGCGCTAGGGATTCCCGGTTCAAATCTGGAGTTTCCATGTTCTTCCCGTGTCCGTGTGAGTTTCCTCCGGGTTCTCCAGTTTCCTCCCACAGTCCAAAATTATGGATCAAGGTCAATGAAATTCCGCAAATTGGCCCCATATAGAGTTTGTCTGTGTGAGTGAGTGTGTGTCCAGCAATAAATTGGCACCCTGTCCTTGGAGTATCTTCCCAGTGCCTGTAACATTCTCCCCTGGATGGGCATGGGAACCCTTCCGCGACCCTAGTAGAGGATAAAGTGGAAGATACAGTGGAGTGATGCATACAGAAACAGCAGTGTGCGGAACTTAATATAAATGTCATATTTGTGTACATGCCACATTTTTTCCTTCCGAAAAGTAAAAAGTTTATTAAATAAATATGCAGAGTTTGTTTTTTCTAAAGAGAGAATAAATACATTTATTTATTTATTTATTTATTTATTTATTTATTTATTTATTTATTCATTTATTTATGGTATGCTCAGCATGCACACTGTAAAGCCATACATTTTGACCAGAGGTTAATTGCACGCACGCATGTACCACTGTGCATGACCAAGTGTGTTTGTTTCCAAAGAGGTTTCCAAGTGTGTGTGTGTGTGTGTGCACACGATTTTGCATATGTGTGTGTGTTTGAGGGGAAAAAAAAGGTAAATGAGAGTGAAAGTTTAGAAAATTGTTTTCCAAAGTCAGGGCAGAAAAAAAGACAGAGTGAGACAGAAGGGGAATTGAGGGATGAGGGCAGGATGAGAGAGGAGGAGCTTCACTTACTGTGGAAACAGGATACAAGGAGATCAAGTGGTCAGTTTATTTGTAGAGGTGACTGAGAGATGGTTTGACAGTGACACGAGGTTTTCTTTCAACACACTGGCGCACACACACACACTCAGACACTCGTACACACTTATACAAACATGCAGTTATAACTCATATCCTCCTTCACCTTATTTTTACTCTACCTACAGTCTACAAACAGACCTGCTGGTACTTATTAGTTTTGTATCATAGTGCAATAAATATTTTTTTTCCTTCGTGAGGTAAAAAGCAAATGAGAAGTGAATTGTACTTCTGAAGGCAAGTCGGTCATGCTGGTGTTGATCTTGCTGTGCTTTGCTCTGTGCAGCTGTGCAGCATGATTAAAGCAGAAGGTGGAATGAAGCAGGCAGTGGATCTCTGCATGCAGCATGGGGACAGAGCGCTCAAAGCCATCAGACATTTCCCGCCATCTGAAGCTCGTTCAGCTCTTGAGAACATCGCCACTGCTGTCACCAAATTGTGACAGCTCAGGCAGAAATGAGAAGTGCTGTCCTCTATTAAACAGAAAGCAGATTCAGAACTTTGTCAAACCTTTGCAGCTTATTTGGAACCTTGTGCAGCTTCTCTTTATTTTATAAAGCACATTTTACAGTACAATGTTTTTGCAGTTATTTTTTTTAAACTGTGTGCGTGCATGCATTCGTTTGTGTGGGTGTGTGCACACATGTGTTCCGGTTAGGTTGTCGGAACCAAAACCTGTTGGTCCACATGTGGGGACATCATGAATTGTACTGTGCAGACCACATTTGTGAGTGAAAGTGAAACTGAAATTACATTATTAGTTTATTACAGTTCACAAACAGTCCGAGTGTTTAGGATCAAATGATCCATTGACAATGTTCATAGACTTAAATAAAAAAAAACAATAAATAATTAATTTTGTCTACATAAGAGCTTATACTGACACCTCTATGTTTACAGTCCCTGTTATGCAATATACTGAGCTTATAGTCTCTAGTCCATCTGATTTAATAAAGACTTTGACAGTTCTCTTTACTGTTCCTCAATGATCAGGGCCACCACACATAAGAGATTATATATATGGTGGATGATTCCCGGCTTGACATTGGCATGGTGGTTTTAGTGTGTTAAACGATTCAGGCGGTGTGGTTGCTTTTGTACTAAGTTTTAGTTCAAGTAATTTATTCATATAGCACTTTTTACAATGGTACATTGTCACAAAGCAGTTTTACAGTGTTATGCGCCTGAACTCCCCAAAGAGCAAGCCAAAACAACAGTGACAAGAACCTGTTATGTTGTTTTTTGAGGAAGAAACCTTTGGAAGACACCTTTTAACACCTGGTCTTTTAATAACCCACCACCCCAAAATGTCCAGCCACTAGCATCTTGTAAGCAGCATTATGTAAGCAACCAATGAAGAACTAGAGCATAAATAATAACCTGTTTAAAAGTTACCTGTTTAATAACTTTTGCTGTTTCTTATACAAGTGTAATAGTGCAACACACAAGCACACCACCGCATACTGTAAGTATCACATAAGCCAGTTAATATAAACCAGTTCTGCCTACTGGAAAACAAGGAAAAGAGAATTATATAAGTGCAGCTTTATGAAAATAGAACTGATGAAATAAAAACGAGTGTAGAAATAAGTATGCATATTTAATAAAGTAAATATAAATATGATGACCAAGAATCTTGCACTTGCTAATCAATTTGGAAAGTGTTATAAAGCAATTTCCACACACTTTTTGGCACACCATTTTACAGAGAGAAAGATTATTCACAAGAGTAAAAGACAGTTCATAACCTTTCCAGGATAAAATGTTGCTTTCAAAGACAGAACTACAGTAGTATGCGTTGTGGGAAACGAATGTTTTATATGAAGCACCAAATGTGCAAGGTTGACATTTTGTTTGTTAAATTGGAGATTGTGATCAAGAATGTTAAAAATATCAACTTTTCTGTAAACAAGGTTTGTGTGCACAAAATATTTGGAACATATAAACATTACAGCTATGTAGGGTGCTTTTCACATCCTATTATAATTTCGTCTCCTATTTGCAGCTAGAAAAATGTGCCCTGTTCTAGCTTCTTCATCCCAAAGGTGTTTGTTAAGGTTAAGGTCACAGCTCTTTGTTTATATGTTAAGTTTTTTCACATGAAAATCACCCCACCATGCTTTGGTGGTCCTCATTTGGTCCAACTTCACATGTGGTGCTGAAACCTGGGAAAGATAGAGTTGGAGCCTCATACATGAAGGAAGAAATAATCCCTCTCCCTCTGCTTCCCTTCATCTATGATGGCACAAAGTTGCATCAGTAATCACCATTTACATATTTACTTTATAAAGAAATGTATTGGAACACCAACTGCTTATTGATTTGAGGTTCTGGAATAAAGGGTCAACATGTGTGGTCCCCAGGATCAGATGCAAATGGAGAGAATTAATTATCTCTAAAGTATACTCCTTGATCCTTCCAAGGTTTCTTCCTAAGAAAACCAACTGTTAGGAAATCTGAAATTTCCCCAATGAACCAATTTTGAAGGCGTCAAAAAGCACAGTACAGATGATTTCAGAGTTATTCGAATCAAGCAGTTTATTTATGACAAACCGAGTAAAAGCAATGTTCGTCCAAGACAAGCCCAAGATCGCGATCTGACTCTGATCTCAGCACCCCACTGGTCCCACCAAGACAGAGCCCCGAAGTCCAGTTGCTGACTGTATTTATTGAAACACCCATCCCTTGTTCTGCTTATTCTGAAACAACTTGTCGAAGGAGTTCTATGCGGGGGGCTGAACCTTTGGGGGGGGGCCGTTCCTTCCCTTATCTGGGGCAGCTCGATACAACTCGGTTGCCCTTGAGCCAGATGCCAGATGTCTCCAGGCTCATGAAAAATAGGTTTCTTCCTTGAATAACAACATAAAAGGGAGTTTTTTCTTGCCACTGTCGCTTCGGCTTGCTCTTTGGGGGTTTAAAGGCTTTTCATTCTGTAAAGCTGCTTTGTGACAATGTACTGTTGTAAAAAGCGCTATATAAATAAATAACTTGAAATAACTTGAACTTGAAATATCTAGACCTTGGGCAAATGTTGGCCAGATTGCCCCATCTCGTTATCGAATGCGCTCATTCCCTTGAACATGAAGTACTTCTGCGTATAAATATAAAATTTTATCCCTTCAGTTCCCCCTTCGGGCGTGCCCATCAACACGGCCATCAAATTTGCCCCATTGTGAATTTGCCCCGTTGTGAATTTGCCCCATACGTGGTCATGATGTTCAGAGTCGATCGCTTACATTTATTCATCAGAGTTCTCCTATGTCAGTGTGCTGTGTATGTGAGCCCTAAAATCAGTACATGAATCTAAAAAATAAAACACTCAGATTTTTGAAACTCTAATAATATACGGTTTCATACTCTACTCGTTATCAGAGTCCTGGGTCCCTAGGTCCCACTTCTGTCACTGCATGGGGTGTCTGCCACTCAGGTGCCCCACACCTGCAGTGTTGTTGCCTCCGTCCATCACTAGGTGGCCAGCCTTCTCTCCGTTTCCCCAATTAATGCTATACTAAAGCATGTGCGTGCAGTGTGTTATCTCCCCTATTGGGTTAATGCCTTAAAGGGAAAAAGAGAGAGATAGGAAAATGAGAAAGAAAATAAATTCATAAATGGAAACAAGATGTGATCTTGGGCATTGTTTAAGCATAACTGATTTCTTGTCTATCTGGCTCCTCATCCCCGAGCCCAATTTAACCGTCTGCAGCGCCATGGTGTTAATTATGTGATCTAGTTAACAGAACTCTCAGACGTGGTATGCACCGGCACCCACAGGTTACCAGTATAGCAACGAACACAGCAATAGACATGAAGAGTGACGCGATTAAATCCTGCCAAACAAATTATTTATCCATGATTCCAGGGGGTTATCTATTCCAGAGGCCTCATGCATTTCCTGTAATAATTTACGCAACCCGTTGAGGGCCTTGGTTACCAACCCATCAGGTGCTGTGTTATTAGGCATATAGGCACAGCACACTTCACCAATCATTACGCAAACACCCCCTTTTTCTGCCAGAAGCATTTTTAAGGCTTTTCTGTTCTGTAGGCCACAAGTGACGTCACATGCAACTGTTCACTTAGTCCCTCTATTGCATCTCTAGTGAGATTAATGAGACGAAGTACATTGTAATGTACGAAATTTATCCTATCCACGTTTTTGTTGGGCGTCACTGGAAAAAGGGCCGATATCAGTGGAATATTTTCTGCTGCCACTTGGTCCGCCAGTTTGAACTCGTTTGGCACCCCCCTAGGCACCCTGATTGAGTCTATATAAGTGGGTGAGTCCCTATATAAATAAAAGCTACCAATTGCTCACCTTCTCCTTTGGGGTTCGACCCCCCTTAAACCTATGAGAGTAAGAGGAGCCAACAGCTTTACCATGGCACATCGGCCAACAGCCAGGGGTGGCATTCTTACCACTAAGGTGTGTTTCCCACAATAATAATATAACCCTGATCGCGCCCACGGCCCCACATCCGTGTCGTTGTAGGTGATGTCTGTTCAGCACCAATCATCGGTTACCTTCCCCAATCTGACAGTAATTTTAGCATTACCGGCTGCCCCTGGTGAGTGAGTCCATGGGCCTGTTGTATCAGTAAGTTAAGTAATTTTATAGATGGGACTGGCTAATTCCCTTCGCGACACATCCAAATGTCGTCGCGCTTACATGCCCCATTTTTTTCTTACATGCCACATGCTTTTCTCTTCCGGGCTCATCTCATTTTAAACCAGTTTCACATGTTTTACTGTAAGCTCTGGTTCCTGTCCAGATCCTAATACCACACATTGCTTGACAGTGTAACCCCCTGCCTTTTTTGCCGACCGATCGGCCACCTCGTTTCCCTGCGCCTCCATGTCTCCCTTAGTGGAGTGGCCTTTACACTTAATGATGGCTACCTGTTTGAGCAGCTGTACTGCTTTTAGTAGCTTATGTATGTGTGCGTAATGTTTAATAGGACCCCCTTATGCCGCTTTGAAACTTTTCCGCATCTATTGTGTCCATCTATGTGTACTGCAGAATAGCCGTATGCTGAGACTGTATAAATGTTCACAACTGTGTTGCTCGCAGTCAGGTGGTGTTTGCATGTATTGCCATGTTTGCAGTTTTGATAGCGTCAATGCTGTAAATGTGGGAAAAGCAATCACCCCATGAGTTGTGTTCACAACTAATGGGTGACACATTACTAGGTGTGCGATTTTATTTAGAACCACTGCTAAGGCTGCCATGTACCTTGTACTTAAAAAACAAAACTTTAGTACTTAAAAAATATACCTATAGCCTTCCCTTCTTTCTAAAACAAAACAACATTAAATTTTTTATTACTATTATTTTTTCAAAGAAATATCTAGATCAAAATTACATGTGTTATTATCCCACAAATAATTAATCAAGGTGTACAGGAATCTGTAAGAGGCATGTAATCAGTTAAAGTGATCTTGTTGATTTTCCTTGAAGTAATTTACTATGGTCCACCCCTCATTGCCTGTGGATCATATTCAAAGGAGATGACAGTCACACAACACTAAACACATCATTAAAATTATCACCAAGATTGTCTATGGAAAAATCAAACAAGCAGGAGTTATTATTATAATTATTTTCTCCTGGATCAAACTGCACAGTCAGTTCTGTCCCCTAGAACCTTCAAATTGACTTGTTTGGTTAGTTAAGTTAAACACAACATCAAACAAACTTAAATTTTTGTATTGTATATACAAATCGAACAACATAAGTTTAATAAACTCATATTTCTCCTGTTCAATGTAAAATTTGATAATTAGGCCGCCTTTAGTTCATCCAGTTTTCTTCCAGTTCACCTGGAAGAAAAAATAAAACCTTTATCAATTAATTTATAAACAACAATGCTGCAAAAAAGTCATAACATTATTCTTATATTAATCTTATATTAGTCTTATATGTGTCATGGCAAAAAATTGACATTAAATAATGAGGACAAAATTATGAGGTTATATTTTTTTCCAGGTCGGAGTTTGAGACAGTCAGTCCATTCTAGTGTATTTAATTTGATATTTATTTTAGAAAAATAAAAGAAAATGAGAAATCCTACCCCACTAACTGATTAGTTATCAGAGAATGTCACTATTATGGAGACCTTCAGTTGCTTGTTTTAAAACAACAATCTCTGATAATAGTGCGGACGTGGTTCTCAGCTCTGTTGACGTGGCCTTACAGATTCATTTCAGCTTTTTTGATTATTTTCGCTTGTTTACATTATTGAAGTTTTTTTTGAGGCTTTGTGACCTTGGTCTGCCAGATGCTTCAATAGAGCCAAAGTTGTGTCTTTACATATGGTCTGGGTTGGTGCTGCCACCAACATTTCAAAAATAGATCTCTGTCCGACTGTCAACATCTTATCAATCCCGTGGCCCATTTTCTGTCAGATATCAGTTCCGTCCTAGTCAACCAGTCTGGTTTATTTACTCAAATCTTCACAGGAAAATAGCGCTATTTAACATTTTAAAATCTAATAGTTATATTTAAATTAGCTCAAACTATTTTATTTGCCACAGCTAATTAATATTAATTCACTAACTTTCCCCAATTCAACATTATTGAAACTGTAGGATTTTTGGGTATTACTATGATATTAATAAAGTCCTCCGCGTCCAGACGGTCAAAGATTTAATGTGAGTTCTGTTATGTAAAATATCTGACTCCAAGGAATTTTTTTATGAAAATGGTAACTTTAGTTACACGAGTGCTTCTCTGCATTAAATGGGTTAATTGTATCTCAATGGTTTAAGCTATATCTGATTCAGGTATTCTGTAAGCATGCAGAAATCTTAATTCTGTCAGAGGCTTTTATAATATATGGACAGAGGCTATATTGACATGTGGATATATCTAAATATCTCTCAGAGGTCAATCTTATAGCTGCTTAAAATAGACCATTTAGTTAGAAATAAATTAACCCTTGAATTTCGGCCTTGAAGGATTAACTGGAAACTTTGGTTTAGAGTAATAACAATATTTATTATGAATGATTAATTAAGAACACGAAGAATACTAAGATTACTGAACAGATTTATAATAAAAAGTTACACTAATAGCAAATGAACGGCCCCTTTAGGTACAAACTCACGTGTTATGCGAACGCTGGAAAATGATGGAATCAAGAGCCCGCTGGGACGAGCAAAGCAAGGCAGGCCTTAACCTCACCAGAGTCTGACCAGACAAAAACTAAGCATAGCAGGGCCCAGCAGCAGCACTGGCCGGAGCTAGACCAGGAGAAGAGAGAGAGAGAGTTTGCCTGTTACATCCTTTTATTTTCACATCAACCTTTAAACCTTTTGATGATAATAAGGCTAGGAGCCAGGATTCATCATTCAATTAATATGCTAAGGGGGCCAGGTCATCATGATGTGTAACCCTTGTTTGAAACTGGTTTTAGGGACAAATGCTATCAGCTGAGACTGATGTGTCGTGAGCTGCATTGTTTGTGAGGAGCCATAGGTGTGATGCTTCATGCTGATTGTTATTAGAAATACAAAGACTGGTTGAGTCCCTCATACAGACCAGATGATGTGAAAGAGGCTACAGTACTCGAGAAATCTGTCATGTTCTATAAATCTACTATATTGCATAACCTAGCTTGTTATACCTTGTATTTAAATAAGCACCTTTAGAAGGGGATCTTATTCATACCAAACATGACATAGTGCAAACAATATTCACTCAATCAAACACAAGTTTCATTATTTCTACAAAACACAGCAAATAATGCAATACCACAAAGAATCCTCAATAAAAGCAATAACTTTTCCCTACCTTCACTTACTCATGACCTCATCAAAGACACACACACACACAGTATTAATCAGAGATAAGAGCAGAGCAGAGACAAAGGAATGTGTCTATTTTCCAACCTTAAATTACCTCTTAATTTAATAAACCACAAACTAAAACCCAAATTTTATAGACAAATTTATTAGGTTATTTTTTATTTAACCTTTAACCCTATTTTAATTATTTTAAAACCCTAATAGATTAATTAATTATTATTTATTGTGAGCAACATGTGACCTTTAAGCTGGCAGCAGTTCAGGTTCAGTCAGGATGGGTTCTTCGAACAGTGCTCACAGACAGACAGACTGAGGGACCGTTGATCAGCTCTCTTGATCCTTAGACACTGACCATATTTAATTTCTAGCGTCGACGTCTCCCTGATCTGGGCGGGTCTGGGATAAAACAGACCCTCACCCATCTTCGATTGAGCACGTCCTCACTTTTCGCCAGAAATTCTCACAAACACAGTCTCCATCGAGTATTTTCAGAGCACATTGTTTGACTCCAAGCACTGACATGTTCACCATTATTAAACTGAGTAAATGATTTATTAAAGCAGAACCCATTTTGTCTTTTACACTCTATTGTTAAGCTTAAATATTTACTTTTATCTTTACTTTATTTTAATTCACAGTTTTTCTTAACTTATTATTGTATCATGTTATTTTACTTAATTACTTTTTACTGTTAATTTATGTTAATTTATTTTATTTAGAAATTTACTCATTTGCTTATGGTGATGCTGGTTGATTAATTCTCAATATTATATTCTCCTAGAGAATGAGCCGTGAAAAGGTGTAGAGTAGAAAATTAATGGTGGTTTAATTTTTACACTCAGACTTAAACCACACAAACAACAAACATGCCAGGCAAAACTTGCAAATTAGCAGACTAACTTAACCATATACAGTGGTACCACACCCAAACCAACACAATTATCTAACTATATCGTACTGCAATATTTCTGTAACAGGTGCCTAGGTCACCTGTTCTTCTGTTCTTTATTGAGTTAATTAACTTTCGTTTTTAGATTTATTCAGTATACACTTTAATTTATTAATACTGAAGTTTTATTTTAATTTATGGTTCATACTCTAATTATTACTTATCTTAAACTTCTATATTACAATATGTGGATCCATATAATTACACCATATAATTATTTAAATATATATATTTACATAACATTATATAAAAGCAATTCAAACATGACCGGTGTCCTTGTGTCCTTTAAACAGGCTGTATGACTGTCACAGGCAATGAGTAAGTCGTCAATGTATTGGCAGAGCAAGGTGTTGTCGTGCAGGACGGCGCCGTCCTGTAGTGCCGATAGGTCTTTTAAGAGACACTGATTTAAAATTCCCGGACTGTCTTTGTACCCCTGGGGCAGTCTGTTGTAGGTGTACTGTTGACCCCTAAATGTAAATGCAAAAATGTGTTTGACCTCGTCCGACCGCGGGATGGTAAAAAATGCGTTTGCTATGTCTACTACGGTAAAGCACACATGTTCTGGGGTAAGATTCTGCAATATTCTATAAGGGTCAGGTACTGCAATCTCCTCAGTGATTGTTACTTGGTTAAACAACTGTTAGGGGGTGAACTAATACTTTTCCCAAGAAACCATTTGTTTTGAGAGTTTTGTCAGACAGATAATTTCCCCACATTTGATTCGTGAGCACTGAAGTCCCTGCTCCGGTGTCCAACCAAAAAATTCTACATCCCACCCTTTACAGATAACTTCAATACTGATTCCCAGGGTGGACCTCCAACTCCTCGCCCTCTCCCGCGCTGTGGGCACTCTCTCGCGATATGTCCCAGTCGGCCACACGAAAAGCACTTATTTCTTCCAATTGTGCTGTTGTGTCTCCCATTCCTGGGCCTCACAACAGTGTCGGACTCCGAGAACCCCACTTTTTGTATCAATTCAACCAAGGTGTTTTTCATGGCATCAATTTCAGGACACCTCCCCATTACGTAACCCCCGGACAAAGACACACTCATAGTTCCCCTCTCAACGACCATCCCGGGTTGACACACCATTATTATACACTCATGAGATTGTGTTGTGATTCTAAGGTCTTGCTTGGTTGAGGGCAGGACGAGGTACAGGGCTGGCACAACATCAACACTAGGAAGAGCAGTTGGTTGTATGGGAGGGGTGCTAGTGTGGGGAGGTATGTGGAGCGGAGGGGTAGGAGTAGGAATGGTTTCCTGCTTCACTTCCTGTTTCTCACCAGTTGACTCTACATGCTTGCTCTGGCTCTCTGTAATCACCGCCATGTATTCCACGATTAATCTTACCCATATCTCCTCATTCTTGGCCTTTGTATCCCTCGATTTAACCGCTAATCTTCCCAACCCACTCGCACCTTTTGCCTCCTTTTCTGCAGCAACAGCTCTCGTTTGCATTACATACAACAAATGTTCACTTCGTCCTTGCCCAATAGCGGGGGCAGTATCAGTGGGGTAAAGCCCCGCACCACACCACTCATTAAAATTTTCTCAACTTTTTTACCACATTCTCACATTTATCCAAAGGTTTAGTTACTTTTATTCTCTCCAACACATCCTTTTTGACATTACCAGCAGTCAGCTTTACCATTTTAATCAACACATGAGCATCAACATACACTCCCGTACAATCCCTCTATTCAACTTCTCTCGTGCGTCCACGAGCAATATCCCACAAATGCAGCTGCTTTTGCTGTATGCTGAATTTCACTTCTATATTTCTCTTTTCTCTTACATCTACGAGCACAGTGTTTTAGCTTAACAAACCTTAAACAAGCAATAATTTGGTATTCTTAGGGATCCAACCCAGCAGAACTGTCCAAACCGTAACAAATTTGCATCTCTGGGATTTAACCCAGTAGAACTGTCTAAACAGTAACAAATTTCTGTCTCTGGGATTCAACCCAGTAGAACTGTCCAAACGGTGCTAAACACTGTGAATCACTTGACGCCCAACTCCCGTTTAGTAGTATTCCCCCCTTATAGGTTTAGAACCTGGAGGAATTATCCAAACGGTTGAGACGGGTCAGTCCGTGACTCGACATGCACAGGGAGCTACCCCGTTCGTCTTAGTAACGCAACTACAGGATTCTTACAATCCCTTGGTCATGACCTTATATAACTTTCAGTAAAACCCAACATTCAGCAATTTTTCAAAACACAATTATAATAATCCATACACAAATCCACAAAAATCCACAAAGCCTTGGAAGAACACAACACACTTAAATTTATACACTTAATTTCAGTTAACAATTCCAATTGTATTAATTTAATTCACATTCCAACTTAGTTCACAACTCACAGCTAATTATATTGTTTTTCAGCTAAATATAGGAGCAAGGGTCTTCTTACCTTATTGGCCGGCCTGTGAGTACCGCGTAAGTTCTATCGTTGGAATTAAGCAATCAACCCGATTATCTGCACTGCAATCAATGACCTTAACCATCCTCTGTTACTAATTGTTAGGAAATCTGAAATTTCCCCGATAAACCAATTTTGAAGGACTCAAAAAGCACAGTACAGATGATTTCAGAGTTATTCAAATCAAGCGGTTTATTTAAGACAAACCGACTCAAAGCAGTGTTCGTCCAAGACAAGCCCAAGTTTTCGATCCATTTCTGATCTCAGCACCACACCGGTCCCACCAAGACAGAGCCCCGAAGTCCAGTTGCTAAACGTATTTATCAAAACACCCATCCCTCGTTCTGCTTATTCTGAAACAACTTGTCGAAGGAGTTCTGAGGGGGGGGGGGGACGCCAGATGTCTCCAGGCTCATGAAATATCCAGGCCTTGGGCAAATGTCGGCCAGATTGCCCCATCTCGTTATCGAATGCGCTCATTCCCTTAATCATGAAGTACTTCTGTGTATAAATATAAAATTTTATCCCTTCACAACACTGCCACTATTGCTTTGGTTTGCTCTTTGGAGGTTCAGGCTCATAACACTGTGAAGATGCTTTATGACAATTTACTGTTGAACAAAGCTCTATATAAACAATTTACTTGAATTTCTCTAACTAACTCTAACTAACTCTAACTAACTCTTAATATAATTTTGGGATATTTTTGAAAAATCATTTAAATAAATGATTTTTTTTTTAAAGATTTTATATGAGCGTTAAAACAATAAATAAGTGCTGAAGGCCTGGAATACCTGGTTTTGTGCTGTTAACTGCACTTTCCCTGTAAAGTGGCACAGATCTTGCTGGCAGCTAAACTTTGAATCAGCACCTCACGAAAAACTCAAGAAAGGCTTCATTATTGTTTTTAAGGACTAATTTGACCAAGGCAGCGACTGGCGCAGCCACGTAGACCACCAAGGAAGTGACCGGGCTCAACAGCTTCTTGCAGTCATTGAGCTATACTAGCAGAGCTTGGAAGTGCTATTAATGCAAAGTGAAGTGAGAGCGTGTGCCTTGTCCTGCTGATTGTCTGTAATGTCTAAAAGAGGCACCCCAGTGGTGAAAACCCCGTGTTCATGAATCTTCTTTCAAATTTTGGGATTTGGTTTTCAGTAGCCCAAAAACACAAGTGGCCATTTGCAAGAAAAAATGTGAAAGTTCATTAAATTAAAATTTTAAGTCTCTTTGCTGACTTAAAATGCTTTATAACATGTGATTTTAGGCTTAGCAGTTAGCACGCTTGCCTCAGTGCAACTCAGTTCCTCTGAGTTCTCCGGTTTCCTCCCACAGTCCAAAAACATGGATTTAAGGTAAATTTAATGCTCTAAGTTGCCCCAAATAGTGTTTGTTTGTGTGTATGTCAGAGTAAGTGAGTGTGCCCAGCGATAGATTCCTATGCCCTGTCCTGGATGCATCTGCCTAGCGCCTAAAACGTTCTCCCCTGGATTGGCATGGGGAACCCCAGTGATTCTAGTAGAGGATTAAGCGGAAGATAATGAATTAATGAATAAATAAAGATGTGATATTAGTTTAAACTCTTAATTTATCTCATTATCTTCTGCTTATATGTCTACTTGGGTCACATGGGGATAATTCACCTTGAAGTTTTTAGACTGTGGGAGGTAACTGGAGAACCTGAAAAAACCCAGACACAGAAAGAACATGGAAACTCCTCTCAGATAGAGATTCAAACCTAGATCCCCAGGACTGCAAGCCAGATGTGCTGACCACATGCCGTTCGCCAGTTAATTTGTCAATTAATTTCGCCTCTCAGCTCTAGGGATTCCCGGTTCGAATCCTCATCTGGGTGGAGTTTCCATGTTCTCCCCGTGTCCGCGTGGGTTTCCTCCGGGTTCTCCTGTTTCCTCCCACAGTCCAAAAACATGGATCAAGTCAATTGAGTTCTCCAAATTGCCCCATATAGAGTGTGTCTGTGTGAGTGAGTGTGTGCCCAGCGATGGATTGGCGCCCTGTCCTGGGTCTATCTGCCCAGCGCCCGAAATTTTCTTCCCTGGATGGGCATGGGGAACCCCACCGCGACCCTAATAGAGGATAAAGCGGGAGATAATGAATGAATGAATAAAGTTAATTTGTTTGTTTGTTCAGTTCTTTATTTTTAAAATACCCCCCCCATTCCCATCCAGGGGAGAATGTTTTGGGTGCTGGTCAGATACACTCAGGACAGGATGCCTGATCTATCTATCACTGGGTACACACATGCACTATATGGGTCAATTTAGAGCATTCAATTTATAAATCCATCCATGTTTTTGGACTGTGGGGAAGCCCAATTAACAGTTTATATGAAATTTGAATAGCAGCAACACCGTGGTTTGGAATTCATGGTTTGGTGCAAATCCATTTATTAAATGCTTGAAACCAGGGTCTGTCACCACTGCATATGAGTCAGAATACTTCATCAGTCCCTGCGGGGAAACTGCAGATTTTGCATGGGAAATTGCATGAGAGCATAGACAATCTTTTTTAAAATACATATAATTTGCTATTAGAGTTTTCACTGTATTGTGGCTTCATAAATAGTTTTGTTCTTATCTGATTTTTCATCTTGGGAGCGGAGGATTAATCTCGTACATATGAAAAAAAGCATGAAAAAGTTTAGTTTAATTAGTGTAAAAAGATAAATTGAGATTAATAAAGATTAAATGTTGCAGGTTTTTTTAATAGCTCTGTGTACACTGTGTGCACAATTATTAGACAAATGAGTATTATGACCATATTATCATTTATATGTGTATTTTCCAACCCCAAGTTGTATAAACTTGAATGCCTGTTGCATTTAAGCATATCAGGTGATCTGTATTTGTAATAAGGGAGGGTGTGGCCTAATTCGTTCAACATTCCATATCAAGGTGTGCGTAATTATTAGGAAACCTCTTTTCCTCAGGCAAAAAGGGTAAAAAAGAGATTTAACTGACTCTTACTCTTTTTTGCAAATATTCAACTGAGTAAATAAAAGTGTGTTAAAAAAAAAAGACGCAACTGTTTAGTGCAACTCACAACTCCTGCCTCTGTTCTGCCTTGCAGGAGAGAGGAAGAAAGGACTGCTGACAGTACCTCCGAAAGGGCAGGGCACGAGGTGGCTAGGGTAGGCTTACCTTGGCGATGCGGGCGATCTCTGCCTGCCTACCTTGTCGGGATGCTGGTTATGGAATTGAGTAATGAGTGAACGGTCCAAAATGTCTGCCGCAGGCACCCAATTGTGTTCCTCCGGACCGAACCCCTCCCAATCTACTAGGTATGGAATAGAGGAGTCCCGGCTCCGCGAATCGAGTAACGACGATACCGTGTAGATGTTAGGGTGTACCTTGCGCTTCCGACACTTGGGCCCACTCCTGGTCCAACGGTCCAGACACAAATGGTTTCAATAGCAACATTTGGAACACAGGGTGGGTGCAACACTGTCATGACAGGTCTAGCTTGTACGACACCGGGTTAACTTGTTTTAGGACTCGGAAGGGTCCCAAAAAATGTGGAAGAAGCTTCCGTGCCCTCCGACGACAGCGAAAGTCCCGTGAACTTTCTTCCTTGCTTCCCGGGGAATAGCGTGGGGCCGTACGCCTACGTCGGAGAACCAGTCATCAACAGCAGGTGCTAGGGATTCCGAATCCCATACTACAAATGGAGGTTGAAACCCTAGGACGCACTGGTATGAGGTCAGGCCTGTGGCCGAATGCCGAAAGGAGTTTTGCGTTATATCGGCCGGGTAAAAACCGCAACCAATCGGAGGGGTTACTGACTGCAAATATGCACAGAACCATAGTTCTTGGTTAGATCGTTCGCACTGGCCGTTACTTTCGGGATGATGACCAGAGGTTAGGCTCACGCTGGTCTCACTTCTGTCAAAAAGGATGTCCTCGGGTAAACTAAATATTGGGAACAAGTGTCGGAACAGCAACTCTGCAGTCTGGAAGGCAGAAGGCAATGTGGGTAATGGTAAGAATATGACTGCACGAGAAAAACGTTCAATGATTGAAACGATGGTAGTGTACCCCGCAGACTCTGGCAGGTCGCACACAAAGTCCAGAGCAATTTGTGACCACAGGCGCCGAGGTATGGGCAACGGTAGTAATTTACCGGCTGAAAGGGATTTGGGGGTCTTGCACGCCACACAGACATAGCACGACCGCACTAAGCGTTGAACGTCTGTGTGTAAGGATTCCCACCTGTATTTGCGGCCTAGAAGCAGACACGTACATGCCACCCCTGGGTGGCCAGAGCAAAGTGAGGTGTGTGCCCATGTCAGCAACCGGTCCCGAAATGCTGGGGGAACGAAAGTGAGGTGAGCGGGACAGTCAGCAGGAGGTGGCTGGGACTGCAGCACCTCATGGATCTCTGCGTCCACCTCCCAATGAATCGAGCGCATGAAGCAGTGGGAGGGCTTTATGGGTGAGCCTAAGTTCTGGGTCGGGGTCCAAGTGGAGCTGAGACAGCGCGTCAGCTCGACTATTGCAGGTGCTAGAACGGTAGGAAATGACAAACTGAAAATAATTGAAAAATAGCACCCACCTAGTGATTAGACGCTTCCCCCCCTTTGAGGTATTCATGGTTTTTGTGGTCGGTAAGGACTAAAAAGGCCTGGGATGCCCCAATCAACCAGTGTCGCCATTCCTCAAGAGCGATTTTGATGGCAAGCAGCTCGCGAGCTCCAATGCTGTAATTACATTCTGCAGTCGAGAGTTTACAGGACAGAAATGCAATGGGGTGTAGCTGAGACGTGCGCCCGGACCACAGGGACAGCACTGCCCTGACCGCAGTGGATGAAGCATCCACCTCTACTATAAACTTTTGGTTAGGGTTGGGATATATGAGAAGTCGAGCAGGCACAAACTTCTTCTTAAGGTACGCAAAAGCTTGATCGGCCACCGAGGACCAGCGCGACCAATACACCATGGCTCTAGCAGAGCCCGGTTATATTGAGCTGCTAATGACCCGGAACTAACAACAGCTGTGTCTAGAATTCAGGCGTGGAGTGACGAGCGCCCTCAGGAGGGAGAGAGAAAGAAAGAGAAGGAGTGCTGAAGCGTGTGAGAGGATGTCCCGAATTGTGTGGCCCGTACCGAATGGTTCGTGATGAATACAATGTACCTTTACACCTCTGGTGTGTGCACAAACAAAATTGCATAATGTGAAAATTTCTAATCTTGATGTCATGTTAAACGGTTTGGGTAAGGTTAAAATGGTATAGTGTTAAGGTTTATGTATGTCTATAAATGAATAAAAGTCAAAAAATTATTTTTGAATAAAACGCGTGTGTGTGTGTGGGCTGATAGGCAGGAAGCACTGTGGTATTGATCCATTCGGCGCCAGGCTGGGCGACCTGTGGTTTTCACAGTGACCACACCGTGGCGTTCAGGGTATGAAGTTTGGCAAACACACACACACACATTCTACAGCTATTTAAGCATAAAGCACAATATATTTATATTAAGAATAATTTTAATTTACAATTTGTTTAGGAGGGAGGTGTAGCTCAGTGATCAGGGTGTTGGGCTATCAATCTGAAGGTTGCCGGTTCAAATCCCAGGTCCACTGAAGTTACCAGTGTGGGTCCTTGAGCAAGACCCTTAACCCTCTTTGCTCCAGGGATGTTGTGATGAACCCTGTGTTCACCTTGTAAGTCGCTTTGGATAAAAGCGTCCGCTAAATGACCAAATGTAAATGTTTGTCTACCCCAATATAAATAATTCGATGTGACCTGTAAAATGTGAAATTTAAACCCCATAAGAAAGTCAATGGTTAAAACATTGTTTTGATGATTCATGTATGTTTATGGATATAACTTTCAGCTAAAACTTATGGATGGTGTCTCGGGTCCTCTAAATAACAGACTGAAGATCTAAAATTAAATTATCACAGCCCACAATGCAGGATTATTACACTGTAGTTGTAAATGGCTGTTTTGAGAATTGTTAAGGTGAAGACAGATAAAGAAAATCAACAAACACTTTCAGACCTGCTCATGTGCTAGTAAGAAAAGCAAATTAGTCTTCATGTCACCACTAAGAACATGCAGGAGTGGTTGCTTAATCAGGAATGATCCTTAACGTTTCATTTGCACTTCACATATGCACTGCCTGGTTTAAAAATTTAAGTATTTATAAAATATTGCAGTGAAATTTTCGCTAATTTTTTTAAATTACTGTTCAGTATACTCAAGCTGTTCAGGTGTCTGAAAGCATCATTGTTTGATTAATGTTGTATGAGTCTGTGTAAGTAAACCCAGTTTATGTCAAGTCAAGTCAAGTTATTTATTTATATAGTGCTTTTTACAACAGTACATTGTCACAAAGCAGCTTTACAGAATAAAAAGCCTTTAAACCGCCAAAGAGCAAGCCGAAGCGACAGTGGCAAGAAAAAACTCCCTTTTATGTTGATATTCAAGGAAGAAACCTTGGGAGGACCAAGACTCAGTGGGGGATTCATCCTCCTTGAGCGGCCAGGCAGCAACAACAATGTAGGACAGCTATGTACAGATATTAAACAAATGGAAAAACTAAAAACTGGAAAACTATATGTGAGTCCATTAAGGGTGTCCTGCAGGACCGCCAGTCCAATTGATATTCGGTTCTATCCAGTATTCGTCAGCAGAGCCATGGAGATGAAGATCTCCAGGAAGCCGGTCACACCTCAAAAGAAACAGAAGAAAGGCAGTTAGAGCTAATAATAAAGCACGGCATTAAATTAATAAGTAATTTATTGACACAGTGCAGTATGTGACTCCGGCATCACTGACTAGAGCAGCATAACTAAAAGAGGCAGATACTGCAGACTGTACATAGTTGAGATGGCGCCCCGGAACAGCATCATCTCAGCGCCACACCCCCCCCCATTAACGATGAGGTGGGTGAAGCGGTGAAACGCCAGCATACACTGATCACAGATTATGCCCCCAACACAGCCAAGCCTGAGATCTACATCTTTATCTACAGGGGATTAATTAAACGAAAGATTAAATAAATGTGTTTTTAATTTATTCTTAAAGATTAATAGTGATTCAGAATCACGAACAGTAACTGGAAGGCTATTCCAAAGTTGCGGAGCCTTGTGGGAGAACGCTCTTTCACCAGCAGTAATTTTATTTGTTCTAGGAGCTAAGAGTAGACCAGCACCTTGAGATCGGAGCTCACGTGTTGGCTTGTACGATTGAATCAGCTCACTCAGATACTGTGGAGCCTGATTATGTAGAATTTTATATGTTATCAATAGAATTTTGTACTCAAAACCAAACTTAACTGGTAGCCAGTGCAAGTTTGATAACACAGGACTGATATGATCAAACTTTCTGGTTTTAGTTAAAACTCTAGCTGCAGCATTTTGCACAAGTTGTAATTTCTGTAATGATTTATTAGAAAATCCTGTCAGAAGTGAATTACAATAATCTAACCTTGAGGTAATAAAAGCATGAATTACTTTTTCTGCATCTTGGAGGTAGAGGATATTTCGTAGCTTTGAAATGTTACGAAGGTGAAAAAATGCAATTCTAGTAATATTGCTAATGTGCTCTGTAAAGGAGAGATCTGAATCAATGATGACACCGAGATTATTTACAGATGAACTGGGTATAATTAAAGAGTTATCAAGGTTTAACATAATGTTAGAAGCTATGTCTATGATGTTATTCATTCATTCAATATAGTGTGTTTGTAACCATTTTATAAAACCAATAAGGCACTTGAGGTTGTTTATTATTGTAAATAAATCACAGGAAAGAGGTGTAACTATGAGTAAGTGTTCCCAGCAATGCATTGGCACCATGTCCTGGATGTAGTGCCCGAGGCTTTACCCCATGGATGTGCATGGGGAAGCCCCCCGCGACCCTAGTAAAGGATTAAGCAGGAGATAATGAATGAATTCATTGACATTTATATTTATATGTTTTTTATTAGTTTTTTTTATTGATTTTGAGTTTTTTATATAAAAATGAAAATAAAAAGGTGCAAGGGACTGAGTTAAAGTTCCAGTGTATGCGAAAAGTTCCTTTTTTTTTTTTTTTTTTTTTGTTGAATGTGGTAAATGTGCAAGAACAGAGTTTGTATAGAGTTTCTTTTATATGAACGAATTACAGACCAGAAGCATGGGTTGGGTGGTGGACAGAGTTCAACTTCCTAACAGCTTGATTAATGAAGCTGTTCAACAGCCTTGAGGAGTGGGGGCCGGAGGCTGAAAAGATGGTGTAAAGGGTGGGACAAGTCTCCAGCGATGCTGATGTCTCTACGGGTGAGGTGGAAGTGGTAGATATCTGTGAGAGAGGGCTAAGTGGTAGAAATTATCTTGCTAGCAGTGTTCGCTATATGTTGCAGTGTCTTCTACTTGGATGCATTGCAGCCTTCACACCATGCAGTGATGCTCTCCATTGTGCCCCTGTCGAAAAAGCACTTGATGTGGGTTTAGTATGCGGAGGATGTACTGTAAAGATGAGGTTGAGTCTTCTTGGCGAGTGATGGAGTGTAGTTGGACCCAGAGAGGTCTTCAGTGATGTGTACAACCAGCAGTTTGGAGCTGCTCACCCTCTTCACTGCAGTTCCATCGATGACCAAAGGGGGATCCTGTGAGTCACCTCTCATAAAGTCGACCTCACATTCTTTGGTCTTTTCTAATATTCAGGAGGAGATTGTGGTATTTGTTCCACTGGACAAGTTGGCTCACTTCATCTCTGTAGTTGGCTTTATCATTATTAGTGATGCAGCCCACCACTGTTGAATAACATATGCTGAGTTTACCCCCTTAAAATAATGTTTTCAGTTTCATAAAAAACAACTTAAAAATAAAGCATGTGATGATGCTTTTAAAAAGCAAAGAAAGCTAAATAAATTTAAATGACAAAGAGGATCAAAATTAAATGTAAATTCATGAAATTTTATAGTTTTCACACCTGCATTTGTGATGAGTTTTTGTTTAGTTATTGCTTCATATTGAACCTACATACAAAGTGCATTGGTGCAAAGAAGGTAACACTATATTATGCTGTGTGTAAGAGTTGTCTTTGTCATATTTGCACCTCTATTTTTCATTATAGTGCCACCACAGCACCTGCAAGGTAAAATCACAGGCGCCACCACCAGATTGAGGTCATGTTTCCATTGATTAGGTGCATATTCAGATTCAGTAGCACATATTAAATTAGCAGATACAGTAATTTTGTATAGTAGAATTTAAAGTTAAAACAATAACCCTATTTTGGCATTACACACTAACCACACACACACACACACACACACACACACACACACACACACACACA
>JAFMOD010001720.1:234493-236993 GCA_019802435.1 Corydoras maculifer
ACATGCGGGAAAGAACCAAACATCGGCTTCAATTAAGACAAACTATGTTTTACGCTAATACAGACCGATATTATTTTTAAGTACGTCGCTACGCAAATCCGACTTGTTTTGGTCGCTCTTTACTAGTGCAAGAATGAGGAAGTGGACGAGCGCAAATGTGTTTCTCCACCCATACAAAAAAACCCTCTCCCTGATTGGCGGTGGTTTAGACGTAGGCTGTAATAACACTATAAAGCTGTTAAAGTCACATGTGTTCCGAAATATAACTCTTCTATACGCCCTTTATTAAACTGTCAAAATTACATGATAGTATGATATCTGCAACCCAATATAAAATAGGTGTACAAGTGCCACACATGGGGGCTCTTCGCCCAACTGGTTTAATTAACAGTAAATAAACAAGACATGACACAAAATCACATTTGTTTAGTATCTAAAAATTCAGGCTTGATGTTCAAATTGCTAGAGCATTCCTAATCTAATGCTCAGATCCTAAAGCCTGTATTAATTCATAGACAAAAGGTTATCATTTCATCACAGGCCAGACACACATTTTCACTTGGGGCACTTTGCATTGCTGGTTTACCTAGTAGCCTGTTTTTGAACTGTGGAAGGAAACCGGAGATCCCAGTGGAAACCTGCTGGAAGAACAATACAAATGCCACACTACCTGCGAACCCAGGATTTTTTTGCTGTGAGGCGAGATGGTAGTGAGTGATAGCCACTGTGCTAAATAGTTTTAATATCCCAAACTTTTTCTAGGTAAGAAAATTGGAAACGGTATTGTTAAATGTGAAACAATATGAATATTTTGCATTGCAAGTAAGAATACAAGTTGCACTGCAGGTTAAGAAATGGGTTTATGGATCTGATAAAGTGACTTATTTTTCCTAATGTGCTCAAACACAGAAGAATTTGTCCTCCACATTTAACCAATCCATATAGTGAAACACACACACTGGTTAAGGATAAGCAGACATGTGTTTTGGGCTTAGTTGCCTTGCCCAAGGTTTACTTTAGTCATAGTACTTGGTGGGACCAGGAATCGAACCGGGAACCTTCAGGTCGCAAAGCTGGTTTTTGCCAAAAATTGTGACTGATGTATTGGAGATGGCATCCTATGGCATCCTGAAGAATACACAATATAATTAAATGTTCATAAAACCATGATGAATTAGAGCAGGAGTTCGGCTGCCGTCACGACTTTCCTAGGGTCGTACAAGCATTTCACTGTGTATAACTATGCATGTGAAGAATAAACTTGACTTGACCTGAGATTGATTTCTTAGCATACTTTTGGCTCTTTAATACTTGTGTATTTGAGTGTCATTGATAACCATGTGCATCACTTTTTAGTAAAGTTTTACAATTTTTTTAAAGGCTATTTTCATGCAATTGTTCTGTTCTAAACTTACTCTAATATGCGCCTCTCAGCGCTAGGGATTCCCGGTTTGAATCCCAATCTTGGTGGAGTTTCCATATTCTCCCTGTGTCTTCGTGAGTTTCCTCCAGTTTCTCCGGTTTCCTCCCACAGTCCAAAACATGGATCAATGTCAATTGAATTCTCCAAATTACCCCATATATAGAGTGTGTCTGTGTGAGTGAGTGTGTGCCCAGTGATAGATTGGTGCCCTGTCTTGGGTGTATCTGCCCTGGATGGGCATGGGGAACCCCCCCGCGACCCTACTAGAGGATAAAGCGGAAGATAATGGATGGATGGATGATAATGGACCTAATATTGTGCTTTTTATATTTAATGTACACTAAATATGCCTGCACCTATGGCATCCTGAAGAATACACAATATAATTAAATGTTCATAAAACCATGATGAATTAGAGTGGGAGTTTAGCAGTTTAAAAGTGTTATGCATAAATGTGTACATGGAGCAGAATTTACCCAAAATTTACTGTTTACATTCTGCAAATGTATTGGACCCACTATCGTTTTTTTTAGTTTTTTTTTTATAAAGGTGTGTTTATTTCATCTACAATAAATATGACTGCATCTGGGATATCCCAAGTAGATCACAAACAGGTTAATGTGAAAGCTCTTAAAAACTAGTTAAGTTGATACAGATGGTAATGGGAGTTTTTTAAAGTGATATATATATATATATATATATATATATATATAAAGAATATTACAGTCAAATAGATGCCACAGTGACAGTGTGGGTAGATGTCCCAATGTTGCCTATTAAACATAAATGATGTAAGTAATGGTATGAAAGTAATCTGTGTTTTACACTGTGCAGGAAATGAGCTCACCTGAGCATGGTGCTACAACTGAGGGACACACACCTAATGAAGGTGAGAAAAAAGGTTACTTATTATTTCATTCATGTTTTAACTCAATGATTCCAATTCATATCTGTGAGGATCTCCTTATGGTGACAGGTTTTCTTCCATGAACACTTCTTTATGCGGTTGGCCTTATAAATGTTTTTCTGTGAGCCATCTTACCCTAGTTCTGCTCTTGTACCTAAAACCAAACTGGA
>JAFMOD010001720.1:241993-333277 GCA_019802435.1 Corydoras maculifer
CGATGAGTAACAGGTCTCCATTTTTTCTAACAATTAAACACTGCCACCTCGTGGCCAAATTGCAGAACACAGTTCATTTTAAAAAATTGGTAAACTTGTGTATTTTATATAGCAAAGTAAACTAAACCTACATCGCTGTTTTGTTGCGTAGACATCCTGGGACGGATGTTTGCGCTTTAAACTCTCATGCATAGAAGTTGTACTATTGTGAAAAGTCATCTCCACTTTGTAAATCTGACAGAGCACCACGCTGTTGTGTTTCTGTGTGAAGTAATCCCACACTTCAGAAGCACGCATTTTTAGCTGCTGCGCTCTGGATAAATCCTTCTTTCCGGTGGGGTGCCGCGATTTCATTGACGCATCGATGAGATTTATGAAAATCGACGTATTTTCATAATCGATTACGTCAACATAGTCAATGCATTGTCCCTGCCCTAGTTGTACAGTATATCACGAATTGATACAAATGTAAAATGGTTAGTGGTGTGTGTTACTGTTAATTATGTCACGGCTGGACAAACGGCTTAGCCAGTCAGATTAAAGGACTGGAATTTCCTGTTTTATAATTGATGTTATTTACTTGATTCAATTATTCAGCCAGTTTCTAAGTGGCAGTTCTGAAAGGGGTCTTATTTTTTAAATAAGTACTTAATTTAAAATCAAGTGGAATACAGCCACACTTAAATAAGGCCTCTTATTGCCACAAGGGGCATGTGGTTTAAGACTGCAGTGTCTTTCATTCATTCATTCATTATCTCCCGCTTTATCCTCTATTAGGGTCGCGGGGGGGTTCCCCATGCCCATCCAGGGGAGAACGTCTCGGGCGCTGGGCAGATAGACCCAGGACAGGGTGCCAATTCATCACTGGGAACACACTCACTTACACAGACACACACCATATGGGGCAATTTGGAGAACTCAATTGACTTGATCCATGTTTTTGGACTGTGGGAGGAAACCGGAGAACCCGGAGGAAACCCACGCAGACGCGGGGAGAACATGGAAACTCCACCCAGATCGGGATTCGAACTGGGAATCCCTAGGGCTGAGAGGCGAACGTGTTAACCACTAAACCACCGTGCCGCCGACTGCAGTGTCTTACACTATTAAATTTATTGGTTGGGTGTGTATATACATTTGCTCATATTGCATTTGTTAAACTCATAAGGGTATATCAAGTGTTACAAAATGTACATTATTGTCTTTTTTCTTTTTTTTAGAGTTTAAGGTGGAAAAGGATGCAGAGAACATCATTAACCATGAAAAGCAACAGAATACAGAGGGAATGCCTTTGAGCTGCTTTACTCAGCGTATCACTAAAAGATCATCCCACGTTGGTTTAGATGCTGTTCACACCGAGCAAGATCAGTCAACACTTCCAAAGAAAGTCAAGGTATAATTCAAAGCAGATTCAACTGTCATTTAACATCACAACTTATAATAGAATGACCATATTTTACCATGTGTTATATAGAACTTAATAATAATAATAATTATAGGCCAATATTGGCTATTATTCTGATAAAATCCAGTTTGAATTCATACAGCATACTAGTATTTACTAGTATGCACACCCCTTTATAGTGAGAATTAAAAAGCTGTCTGCTCTTTCATGTCCATAATCATCCTGCTAAGCAAGTGCATTGGGGTTAAAGCCTGTGCAGGAAATTTCATTCTATAAAGTTTAACCCTTATTCCTGTCCTCTAACATAGTTCTGTTAAGAACTATGTTCTTGCTGTTATACTCTGACCAACATAAGACCGGAGTTTATTGCATAAAGCTTTAAAATGCTGTGGTAGCTCTTTTTTTGTCCAGTGTGACAGCTGCCCCGTGCAAGTTGCCAACTCGATCTAGCAAAACAGGCCCAGCTAATCATGCGTCCTTATCCATGATTTACAGTTGGTGTCACACACTAAGTATTAATTCATTCATCTACTCTACAGTGTACAAAAAATCTGAATATATTTAATATTTCAATTACCAGTCGATATGATTTTTTTTTGCATTATTCAATGGAAATATCATTATTAACTGTTAATATTCATGTGTTCTAAAACATTTGGCTGGTTACATTTTTAAGTTTGAAATGAGTGGCTATAAATTATTTTTTGTAATAAGATTTTACATCAAGCTGCTTTTTTCTCTCCACAGGTTGATAAAGAGCTTCAGGAGGGCAGTTTTTCAGAATCACCTAAATCTCATTGTCCTCAGCTATCTTCCCAAGACAGAACTGTGTCATCGTACAGGAAGCCACTTTATGGCATATCCCATCGTATTACTGAGAAAAAGGCTACATCCAGCTCAGAACTCCACGCTGTGGCTCATGTGGGCTATAATGGCTTGCTTTTTCCCAAACAAGGCAACCGATTAGACTCCTCCTCATCTCCAGGGTCTGCTGCATCACCTGTACCTTCTGATTCCCAGCTTTATCCACTTTTTGAAAAAATGTTCTTCATCCTGAACAGTTTAAACTCTAGCATGACCCAGCTGCACAGCAAGGTTGACCTTCTGTCCCTGGAGGTAACACGAATAAAGAAGCAGATCAAGCCACCTGATTTGACAACGGAATTCCAGCCTCCACCGGAATATCAGTTGACCAGGGAGGAATTGGTACAGCTGATGGAGCAAACTTCGACCGCTGGGGAACTGGGTTGCAGGCTTTTAGTTCAGCTTTTCCCAGAGCTTTTTACAGCAAAAGAATGTGCACATGGTTGCGGCGCATGTGGCATTGCAAGCAAACCTTCTCTGGATTCTTTACATCTTCAGCTTATACGGAACTATGTGGAGTCCTGTTACCCACTGATCAAAAATGGGAACATTTGGCAGAATGAGTGCTTGCTTCAGATCAATGATTTTTTCAGTCGTTTCTGGGCTCAAAAGGACATGGAGAGTGCTCCACTTGGTGGAAACCAGTCTGGGTTTGACATAGACCAAAATCTTGGATGCCATTTCATCAATGAGAATGGCCAAGATGAACAACTCTCATTAGATTCTGGAGAAAATGATTCCACCACAAACGGAGGTCAGATTGACAGTGTTGAACCAGATCTACTATTCGATTCCCAGGAATCCAGACAGAACCCTTGCCCTGATGACATCTCTTCACTTGAAGAGTTTGTGGTGTTCCTTTTAAACAGACTCTTTCCTGAAGTGTTTGAAGAAGGTAGACTTCCTGAGGGCCATAGTACTGTTGGGCAACTTATCATCAGTTCTGACAGGCTGAAAATTATACGCAAATACATGGAGGCAAATTTTCCAGAGATGCCAGAAGATACTTGGTTGCAGTTGTGCATTCAGCGATTGGAAGAAGCCCTTGAGAATTTCAGTGAAAATAACCAAGAGGAGATGACTGACACCATTTCCATGTCTGACGATGTCTCCGTTGTCCAGATCAGTGACTTCTCAGACTATGAAAAGTCAAATCGGAGAGCCAAAATCTCATTGCCTGGGTTTGTTGACTTTGACGCAATGGAGATCCCGTTACCTGATTTTGAGGTGCCTCAAGAGTATCTCCTTCCCAAGGAGCAGTTAAAAAGCATTTATGATAACAGTTTGTCTATTGGAAACTTTGCTTCCAGACTTTTGGTTCTCATGTTCCCTGAACTGTTCACACAAGAAAACACACGGAAGCACTACAATTGTAGTGGCACACTGGGTAAAAAGCAGCTGGATCCAGTCAGGGTTAATCTCATCCGCCATTATGTGCAGTTGCTCTACCCTCGAGCTAAAAATGATCGCATTTGGACACTTGAATTTGTTGGCAAACTCGATGAACGGTGTAGACGTCGCGACACGGATCAGCGACGGTCATATCAGCAAAACCGGAAAGTATACTCCATAGATCAAGACCCTGATTTTAGAGATCTAAATCAAGTCAGGTTAGATCGGCCGAATGGTGATTTGGAAATGACTTCGTTGCCACCTGAGAAGAGTAGCAAAGACTTCTGCAAGATTCCACTAGAGGACCTTCGGGTCCTCATGCCAGACTTTCCAGTGCCTTCCTCCTACCTGCTCCCTGACTCTGAAATCCGTGAAATTGTTCAACAGAGTCTCTCAGTTGGGAACTTTGCTGCTCGTCTTCTTGTCCGTCTTTTTCCAGAGCTTTTCACTCCTGAAAATCTAAGGCTTCAGTATAATCATTCAGGTGCTTGCAACAAGAAACAACTTGACCCCGTGCGCCTCCAGCTCATACGCCATTATGTCGAGGCTGTTTATCCTGTGGATAAAATTGAGGAAGTCTGGCACTATGAATGTGTTCCTAGCATTGACGAGCGCTGCAGGCGACCAAATCGGAAAAAATGTGACATTCTAAAAAAGGCTAAGAGGTCAAATAGCACAGTGTCATGATCTTAAAGAGACGTTTTAAAGAACAAACATATTTTTGCACAAGTCTATAAGCTGAAGTCTATGTGTACACGATGTTTAAAACATGTAGTTACAACCACTTACATCACGCTCATTATTAACAACACTATCAATATGTTTTTATCTGTTTAAACCAAGCAACATTCGATTTTTTAAAATAGATATATTTACAGCCTTAAACTAATAAACAAAAAGCAAGCATTTGTAAAGCCATACAAATTCCTTTGAGACAGATATCTCTCTTGCTCTCTCTCTCTAGTTTTTAATTATTACGGCACTGGAATTTTATAAATTAACTTTTACAGTTTATGTTCTTCTTGCGGTCTGTGCTTTAACAGTCACAGATTTTTTTTTAAATAAAATGTTTCATTACAAAAAACAAGTTCTGGTTTTGATTTGCAATTCTAGGTTTAAAAAGTAAATGAACTACAATATTTAGTAAATTGTATTTACTATTTGTATATTTTGTCTACTTACCATATAGATGGACTATGAAGTTTACAATTAGACTGTAGTACAGGGGTGCCCACACTTTTCTGGCCCGAGATCTACTTTTTCATTGGACAGGTCATCGAGATCTACCAGGGTAAAAATTTTTTTTAGGCTTTTATATTGAAACCTGTTTACACACATCATGTTAGTATGTTTGAATCAGCATAGAAAAGACAGCTTCAGATTTTCACAGATATTGCTCTTTAAATAAACAAGTTTCAGCAAATAGCATGGAGAAAACTTGATTTTTAGTAGTTCACCCAAACAACCAAACACACAGAATACAGCACAAATGTAAAACAGTCACTGTAACCTGCATTTCCCCACACAAAACATGATTATTAATAAAAGCAAATGAATTTTGAGTTTGACATTGTTAAAAATATTCATCCTCTCACTGTAAATGAAAGTGGTATTTTAATTATTTTTGAGCAAAGTCCTTTACTTATCTTGTCAGTCAAATAAAGTGCAAAAACACAAACAGAAACTATCTAATGTAGATGATTCGTGAGGCAGTGCTTCGGATTTAGTCACGGAGGTGTGGCCACGTGCCGGCTTTGGGAAAAGCGAGAGAGACGGGGGAGCAGACTGCTCGCGTGCACAGGGATAAAGATTCAGATTCAGAATGAATCACATTGTGTGTGTTAAAATGTGTGCGAGTGTGTATAAGCGCTTCCGATACCGTGCTGTATAAAAGCGCTGACGTGTGATGAGCGCTTTTTTTTTTTCCCAAAACGCCATCACGATCTACTGGACACCCCTGCGCGATCGACGTATTGGGCACCCCTGCTGTAGTACATGTTTTCTTTTTTTGGTTCATTTTGGTCCAGTAAATCATCAGATTCTACTGACAACTCTAGCTGAATTAGGTTTTTCTGATACGACACTTGAATGGTTTCGATCCTACCTCACAGGAAGGACCTTCAAGGTGTCATGGAATGGAGAGCTCTCTAACTCTCACCAAGTACGCACTGGTGTGCCTCAGGGCTCTGTACTTGGTCCTCTCCTCTTCTCACTATACATGACATCACTGAGCTCTGTCATACAGGCGCATGGTTTCTCTTACNAATCCGACCTCTTCAACTAATTCAAAACTCTGCAGCCCGACTTGTGTTTAACCAGCCCAAGCGAACTCATGTCACTCCTTTACTCACTTCCCTCCATTGGCTTCCTGTAGCTGCTCGCATTCAGTTCAAGTCACTGACTCTAGCATACAGAACCATTTCCGGATCCGCCCCCTCCTACCTTCACCCCATCTTTCCTAAATACACTCCGACCCGTTCTCTTTGCTCCAGCGATGATTGCCGCCTGACGACTCCACCTCACCGAGTAGGTAAGTCTCACTCCGTGGCGTCCACCACTGCAAAATGGTGGAATGCTGTTCCCAAATCTGTCCGTAAGGCAGAATCACTGAATAGTTTTAAAAAATTGCTGAAGACACACCTCTTTAACAAATACCTGTTGTAAAAAAAAAAAAAAAAAAAAAAAAAAAAAAAAAAAAAAAAAAAAAAAAAAAAAAAAAAAGAGGGTGGGGTCGTGTGCCGTGGCATCGAATAACATTCAGGTTTGATGAATTTACAGTATAGTTGGTTTTCTTCATAGCTTCTGACTTGTGGTGTTCTCATTTGTAAGTCGCTTTGGATAAAAGCGTCTGCTAAATGACTAAATGTAAATGTAAATGTTTGGTTCCTTGTTGTTTCTGTTTTTTCGGTTAGGACAGTCACAGAACAGGTATAATTTAGGTGGTGGATTGTTTATAGTCAATTCTGCAGTGACACTGATGTGGTGATGCGGTTTTTGTGCAGCAGTGCTGCTGTAGTTTCATTTAAACACCTCAGTGACACTGCTGGGATCGGAATAATGCATAAAGGGCATGGTAGCTCAGTGGTTAGGGCGTTGGGTTATCAATCTGATGGTTGGGGTTCAAATCCCAGGTCCGTTGAAGTTACTAATGTGAGTCCTTGGGCAACCCTTATTGCTCCAGGGATGTTGTGATTAACCCCGTGCTCACCTTGTAAGTCACTTTGGATAAAAGCGTCTGCTAAATGACCAAATGCAAATGCTGTGGTGATACTATTAGTATAGAATAATGATCAGGCTTGAAAATTCTAGTGTAGTTGGTTTTTCCCTAACTACTAATTTGTAGAGTTCTCATTTGTAAGTTGCTTTGGATAAAAGTGTGCTAAATGACTAAATGTAATGTAAATGTACTGTAGTTCACAAACAGATGGGACTACAGACTGTAATTGTAGAACTACAAAGTCTTTACAGTAAGTGAAGCTGATAACATGGATAAGTGAAACACAAAGGAGGTGTTTTAAAAATTTTAACTGGTACTGTATACACGCTCTTTTCCCAACACTCTTGCGTGTCAGCGCTGACGTTTGGTACTTTACGTGAACACACAGCTATATTTACTTGTTCCCAAATCACTTTTGCACAGTTAAAATGGTAGGTAGAAGTCCATGCAAAGGGTGATTCTAATCTGATGATCTACTCATCCTGGAGCAGAAAGGGCCCTGATTAATAAAGCAATAACGAGAGGGTGTGCGAAGTAGTTACACCAATTTCCTGTGATTTATCTGATGATTTATTGTACAACCTCCTTTATTCCTTTTATAAAACGGTTAAAACACACACACAGAAACGAAAAATTAATGAGTCCTAATTGCGTTGATTAAAAGCAGAATTGTTAATAAACTGTTCTGCAATGTAATCTTGTCCGGTTTTTAAAGTCAAAAATGATCACTGATCAACAGGATTCCAGTTATGATGTCTAACAATTAATCACTGCTCTAGTGGGCAAATTAAGAACACAGGTTATAAAAAAACAGCCGCAACATAGTGCTCATCAGTAATCATCTTACTATTTATATTAATCTGTATGAGTTAATTGATACGAATGCGAAGCATTATTTATTGATTATGATGTCAGAACTGGACAATTGACTCAGCCAATTAGATTTAAGGACCGGAACCACCCGTTTTATAGTATTAAGTCCACTAGATAATCGATTTTCGATCACGAACGATGTGTCTTGTCAAGTGTGTTTGTTTCAATAATATTTCACAACAAACAAGTGCCTCTGAATTTTTAATAAGGTAATAAATACTATTAAGCAAATAACTATATTCTTTACTTTTATACAAAAACAATAGAAAATATGATTATTTAATCCTTAAAGGCATCTTGTGTGGAAAGCTGAAGGTGTTTCCAGCTTCTCAGTAAGACTTTAAGTTTCTCTCCGCTGCTTGTTTCTCCGATGATTTTCTTCAGTATGACCCTCTTTAATGTGACAGTGTCCTTTTCTTTGTCCTCTGCAATAATTATGTCCAAGGTGTCACCTACTTTCACCTACACATAGAGCAACAAGAAGAGAACAATGATGAAAAGAAAGCAGAGAAAAAAAGAGAGATTGCTTTGTGCATGGATGCAGTCAGGACTCATGAAAGAGCAAAGGACATTTCCTAAACTGTTTCATCAAATATAGAAGCATAGAATTTTTCCAATGTAATCAGGTATGCCAAATGGGACATCATAATTTCCCTTCAATGGAATTAAGGTGCACCCACCCCACAGCATTATCCCTACTCCACCAGACTTTGCAGTTGACACAATCCGTTCCTTTTCACATCATATTGTCAGATAGAGAGGTGTGCTACTCTACACATTTCCCCTACCATAGCATCCTGTGTCAGTGTGCATACTGAATAAGAGACATTTATGCACTCTGAGCCTAAGCAATTGCAACTTTTGTAACTTGTACCTTGGTCCGCTACTTAATAGCCAAGTTGCTGTGTTCTTAAAAGCTACTTAATTTCATTAAACCACTCAATTTATTGCAGAATTCATAATTATCAAGGACAAGAAATTTTACAAACTGACCTGGCATTTTTTAACAGTATTACATGACTATAGTGAGCTATACATATACAATAACATGATCCCTTCTTTTACAAATGCTTGCAAAGCAGTCAGCATGGGAATTGTTCTCAATTTTGTACACCCTGTGAAGGGACTAAAGGTAACCACTAAATTCAATGATTATGAAGTTTGTGCCCTTTCTTGATCCCACCAAGTACTACGGCCCTAAAACCACTTGCCACCTTGGCGCCATATACATGGCTGCCCACCGCTCTAGGCACATGTGCTCACTTCACTCAGTGTGTGTGTATATGTGTGTTTCAATGCAAGGTTGGGCTAAATGTGGAAGACAGATTCCACAGAGTGAAAACACAGTAGGAAAAACAGATCACTTTAGCCCTTTTTATAGAACAGAGAAATTAATTTTGAATTCTGTAGGGTCCAAATAAAGGAAATTTCGTCAGGCCAAGCTCCAAACCATCATAATTTATAACTTGTGTTATGATTTAGTGCCATATCCTTTTTACCGAAGCAGCCTAGTAGTTCATATCAACAGCTAAAAGAAAAAAAAGAATTCCGGGTCTGACTTGGCATGGAGTATACACGCGTCTTTTTCTCCCTGTGGAGCGGACATAATTTCATAAATATTACTGCGCCTTTCGTTCAAACTTCTTCAATATTGCTTTCTATATACACGTCTTCATTTTTTGCTACGTATTGGACATCCTAATGCCCGCCAAAATGAAGAAAACATCGGGATTAGCACAGTCTTCAATTCGGCCCGCAGTTCAATCTACATCCCCGCTATCTAAGGATTCATCCACACCATCGGAGGCGAGCGCCCCACCCGGACATGTCATTGGCTTCGTGTGCGCTGTGATCTCTGAGCTTCGTTTAGTTATGGATGAGCACTATTCTAATATAAAAACGGAGCTAAATTTAATCAAAGCTGACCTTATGCATGACCTTTCTGCTATCAGAGTGGAATTCATCACTATTAAGGCTGATGTGGTGTAGATAGAGGAATCGTTGTCTACCTTCTCCGACAACGTGGTAACTCTACAGGCCAAATTTGATTCGCTAACCGGTGTGGTTAAAGTTCTGGAGGAGAAATGTGAGGACTTGGAAGCGAGATCACGTCGCCAAAATATTCGGGTCCTTGGAATTCCAGAGGACTCATTTTCATTGTCAACTGTCAACTTTTCCAATCTGTTAAAGGACACGTTCAAATTGGACAAACCACCAAAGGTCGAGAGAGTTCATCGGTCGTCGGCGCCGAAGCCAGGATCCGATAGACCACCTCGCCCCATAATTGCCAAACTTCACCACTACGAGGACTGTGTGGAAATTCTTAAGCGAGCCAGACAGCAGCGACGGGTCTCGGTTTCCAACATGTCGCTTTAAGTTTTTCCTGATTTCACCACCAAGATCTCTAAACCCTACGCTGCTTTCAATGGAGTTAGAGCTGGAGTTAGCGCGCCATGGAGGGGGTTCGATACGGCATCCAGCTTTTAAGTTGTGGTATGATAAAGGTATTATATCCTTCAAAGACCTGTATAAAGAGGGATCTTTTTGCAGTTTTGCCCAATTATTTAAGGAGTTTAACTTACCCTCATCTCATCTGTTTCATTACATTCAAATCAGACATTGTATCTCCTCCCTTTTTTTAAACTATACAAGTCTTCCCATTAGTCAACCATGGACCAACTTTTTTTCTTTTAACCCCCCTCCAGAAATCACTAATTTCTAAGATCTATATTCACCTTATGTCTTTTGATTTATATTCACTTGACCGTATCAAAAACACATGGGAACGCGAGCTGGAACTGATCTCTTTGATTCCTGGTGGGATAGAGCCATAAATATGGTGCGTTCTTGCACACCATGTGCGAGACTGCAATTAATACAATTCAAATTTCTGCATAGAGTCCATCTTTCTAAATCACAGTTCCAAATTCTATCAGAATATTCTGGACGATTGATGTGATGAAAGCGGTAGATCTCCATGTAATTTGAGTCACATGTATTTTTCCTGTCCCTCACTACATAAATTCTGGTCCAACTACTTTGACATCATGTCAACCATCTGAACTGCTAACATCAACATTGACCCATATATTGCAATTTTCTGACTCTCTTCAGTGTTTCCTCTTTTACCAAATTGCAGTGTGAGATTTTGGCCTGTACGTCTGTCTTAGCCAGACGGTGCATTCTTCAACTGTGGAAGTCCCCCAGTCCCCCTTCAACGTCTAAGTGGCTCACTGATATTTTAAATTTTTTGAGGATGGATCAGATTTACTCTAAAGGGTGATTCTGATCAGTGGAATGGATACCATGTCTTTCTTATTTTGAAGCCCTTCAATTTTTGCCTGCTAACTAGTTCCCTCCCTTCTTTCGTCTTACCCCCCCCCCTTTTTATTTATTTTTTATTCTTTTAATTTAATTTAATTAAGTTATTTTATTTTTGTTATTATTATTATTATTATTATTCATTCATTCATTATCTCCCGCTTTATCCTCTATTAGGGTCCCGGTGGGGTTCCCCATGCCCATCCAGGGGAGAACATTTCGGGCCCTGGGCAGATAGACCCAGGACAGGGCGCCAATCTATCGCTGGGCACACACTCACTCACACACACATTCTATATGGGGCAATTTGGAGAATTCAATTGACCAGACACTCACATACACACACACACACACAGACACACAGACATTCAATTGAGATCCATGCTTTTGGACTGTGGGAGGAAACCGGAGAACCCGGAGGAAACCCACGCGGACACGGGGAGAACATGGAAACTCCACCCAGATGGGGATTCGAACCGGGAATCCCTAGTGCTGAGAGGCGAACGTGTTAACCACTAAGCCACCGTGCCGCCCATTATTATTATTATTATTATTATTATTAATATATCTATTTATTTATTTACATTTTTATTAGTATCTTACATTTATGTATGGTTGTGTTTTTTTTTGTTTGTTTGTTTTTATCTTGGGGATAAAAATGTGGTAAAAAAGTATTTTTTGAAGTTTGTTAAATATTTGGTACTACTTTCAATATTTGTAAAATGATTTCTCAAAAAAAAATAAAAATAAAAAAAATTACAAATATCTTTAAATATATTTTAACAATATTTATTGTTTTAAATTCTGAATTGAATTAATTATTTATAAAACATTTTTTTACATTAAAAAAAAACAGTGATTTTGCAAAAAAGTGCCTCATAAAATGCCTGCTAATAGAAAAGGTAAATAAAATAGCAGTCATCTTGTTAAATCGATTTTGCATCTTAAGGTTATTTCCCTTGTATTCCTTTCATTTTTTGCTGTCAATATTTTTTTTTTCAGAGCACATCATCTGAATTAGCACTTCTTTGACTAAATTAATATTCTAGCTCCCGAATCTGTACAGATCTGATTGTTTAAGGAGCGCCTTTGGTGATCTTACTATGCATGTGATTAGTCTGTGAGTTTACTGCACAATGAAACCTGTACTGAAAAAGTCAAGAAAAGTTCAGGTGCTTTAAAAAAAAAAAAAAAAAAAAAAAACATTGACAATTGAATCAATAAGTTTTCAGTCTGGGTGCAGACCTAGCCGAGGTCCGCTTATTAGTGACTTCTGATATACTATAGAATATAAAGTAAAAATATTTAATCATACAAGACAGGTACTTACAGTTTTGCTCTTCTTTATGAGTTTCTGTCCATTTAGTCTTAGTTTGTGAGCATAGAAGGAGTCCTCAATTTTACTGAAAGAAAGATAAGTGCATATTACATCTGACTTCTGATAAATATGGCACACTATTATTGGTAAGTCAGTGAAAACTTTAAAGTTAGGCTACCAGTTAAAATGGGTTTGTTAGATAATTAAGAAAATTATCACCAGGTGTTTTTTTATTTAGGTTTTCCCACGCTGTGCTTTAGAATATATACTGTTTGTAAAATGCCATTTTACTTGGCAGAAAAGATACATTTACATTGCACCTTGAGATTTAGGAAATTGTGTTGGTCTCTAATTTTGATCGTATGTATATACATATACACACATACACTATACTGACAAAAGTATTTGCTCACCCATCCAAATAATCAGAATCAGTTGATCCAATTATTTCCATGTAGGGCTGCACCTAAAGATTCATTTTCTATCAAACTGAAAACTATTACTCTAATGTGACTGTGTTTGAAATTAAAATAACGTCTCCACAAGAATGAAAAATAACCTTTAATGTTAAAAAATTTTCTTTAATCAAACACAGTGCTCTTAACGGCACTATTGAAACACAAAAATGTTTTATGATTAATAGCTTTATCAAGAGATTCAATAATTCAGGTATAATATAAAGCACATTAGAATGATGCGTGGATGTTATTGTTAAGTTATGCAAATCGACGTATTTCCATAATGTCGACGCAGACGATGTGTTGCCCCAGCCCTACTTACATGGCCCCAGGTGTATAAAATCGAGCACCAGTGTTTTTACATTTGTGAAAGAATAGGGCGCTCTCAGGAGCTCAGTGAATTCCAGCATGGAACTGTAAGATGATGCCACCTGTGCAACAAATCGAGTCAATAAATTTCCTCGCTCCTTAATTTTCCAGTCAACTGTCAGCTGTATTATAAGAAAATGGAAGAATTTAGAAACGACAGCAACTCCACACTCCCACAGCCATGTAAAGGCCACGCAAACTGATCGAATGCTGATGCACATAGTGCGAAGAGATTGCCTACTTTCTGCAGAATCCATCAGTACAGAACTCCAAACTTCATGTGGCCTTCAGATTAGCTCAAGAACAATGCGCAGAGAGCTTCAAAGAAAGGGTTTCATGGTCGAGCAGCTGCATCTAAGCCATTCATCACCAAGTGCAATGCAAAGTGTCGAATGCAGTGGTATAAAGCATGCTGCCACTGAACTCATGAGCAGTGGAGACGCGTTCTCTGGCATGAAGAATCGTACTTCTCTATCTGGCAATTTGGTGGATGGGTCTGGGTTTGGCAGTTGCCAGGAGAATGGTACTTGTCTTACTGCATTGAGTATAAAAGCTCCAGTGAAATGAACTCTGAATGCCAAGACATTTCCATGCTCCCAATTTTGTGGGAATGGTTTAGAGCTGGCTGCTTCTTCTTCCAACATGACTGTGCAAAAATGCACAAAGCAAGGTCCATAAAAACATGGATAACAAAGACTGGTGTGGATGAACTTGACTGGCCTGCACAAGTCCTGACCTTAACCCGATAAACCTTGTAAACAGCCTAACCAGAAGAGTTGAAGCTGTTCTAGCTGCAAAGGGTGGACTGTGTCACATTGAACCTCATTCGTGAGTAAATACAGTGTGTAAAAAAGGTGAGCGAATACACAATAATAATCTCACAATAATAGCATTGCAGGTCATATAGGTAGTTTTTCCACACTGGATATACACCATACAAACTTTAAAGAACACAAGTGTGAATCTTGTTATACACTGCTATAATATTCATTCATTCATTAATGAATGGGGGGCAATTTAGAGCATTCAATTTACCTTGAATCCATGTTTTTGGACTGTGTGAGTGGGGGGCTGCTAGGGTTCCCCATTCCCATCCAGAACATTTCAGGCACTGAGCAGATACACCCAGGACAGGGCGCCAATTTATCGCTGGGAAAACTTACTCTTTCTCAATTTACCTTGAATCCATGTTTTTGGACTGTGGAAGGAAACCCAGAGGAAACCCACTTAGAGAACATGGGAATCCCAGATTGGGATTCGAATCAGGATCCCTAGCACTGAGAGGTGAACGTGCTAACCACTAAGCCTCCGTGCCAACCCACTACTTTAAAATATGTTTGTAAAAACGTAGAAAGTTATCCACACCTAAACATTAAAGAATTGGGACTGCACAGCACTTACTTTCGAGCAATATCCAGGCCAGCCTTCATAACCAGATCAAAGCGCAAAGACTGTAAGTTCTTCTCATAGTCCTTATAGTCTTTTGGGAGACTGGGATCCTCCTGAAGTTCATCCTCATAGTCACTGGCCTCTGGATCTTCCTCACTGTCCTCTTTCTCTTCCTGTGATACACGTCCTGCTAAGCCTTTTTGCCTTTTAGAGGTTTTAAATCGGGTCTGATGATAAGTTAAACCATGGCCATGGGGTTTCAGAAGTCCTGCTAATCGCTGTATCCCGGGGTTGTTGGACCCCCAGAGCTGACGGGCATGTAGTGCCCGTGGGCACCTCATTGTCCACCTCGATGGCATCAGAACTGGAAGGGTGTTTAGTTTTCCAAGCTGGCGCAATGCAAGAGCTTGTACAGATAGACTCTGCATGTTTCTGTTACATCACAGACACACACAAGTTTTAACACATTTAAACAATTCACTATATATTAAAGCAGTACTGCTATTTAAAACATATTCAGATTAATTGGCATTTCAACACAAGAAAAAAATATTTAAAACACAAATTTTAGAATGTGAAAGGGATCTTACATCACGGAAGACACTATTACAAAACATTCTAAAACATAGGTGTCAAACTCAAGGCCCCAGGGACACAATTGGCCTTATTAATGGCCTGGCGATATGTTTTTTTGGACCATGGTCATATTTTTAATTTGTATGATTTTGACAGGAACAGGAGAGTAAAAATACTTAAGAATATTTAAGTTTACATTTATTTTCATAAAATGGCCAAAATTTCATAAAAAAAGTGAAGAAAACTATGTTTTTATTTGTAATTTTTACTTTTGTGGAAAAGCATAATTTTCATTACATTTTTAAAATAATTTTAACAAACGAGAGCTTGCATTTTATAGAGAGCAAAGTATTTAAATTTATATACATAATAATATTCCTGTCTGTTTTTATTCCTACTCATGCTCAGAAAGCATTTCCTTTTAGTGTTTAATACATTTTTATCCTGTTCCGCCTGTATAATGTAACTGCAGTTATGCAGTTACATTATGTTCTTAATTTAATTCATTTATTTATTTATATTTATTCTTGCACACTCCGCACAAAAAGATTTAATTAGCTGCACTTTATAAGAAAATGTGTTTATTTGTAATAAAACCTTTTAAGCTTCAAATTAGACTAATGGCTTTGTTGATCAGCCCCTTAAACAAACACGACACGAAATAAAACATATTATTACTGAGTCTGGGGCGGCATGGTGGCTTACTGGTTAGCACGTTTGCCTCTTAGCACTAGGGATTCTCGGTTCGAATCCCCATCTGGGTGGAGTTTCCATGTTCTCCCCGTGTCCGTGTGGGTTTCCTCCGGGTTCCTCCCACAGTCCAAAAACATGGATCAAGTCAATTGAGTTCACCAAATTGCCCCAAATAGTTTGTGTTTGTGTGCGTGTGTGAGTGTGTGCCCAGCAATAGATTGGCGTCCTGTCCTGGGTGCATCTGCCCAGCGCCCGAAACGTTCTCCCCTGGATGGGCATGGGGAACCCCCCCTGCGACCCTAATATTGGATAAAACAGAAGATAATGGATGGATGGATGGAGTGCTGAGGGTGCCCCGCTCAATAGGAGCCGGGCCCGTGTTGAGTGTCCTTTATTTTCATTTCTGAAAGGTGGCAACCATGATCACACTATCCAGTACAGACATTTCTACTTCATAAAGAAATCTGCTGCTGACCCTGGAAAACAGTTTTAAACACTTCTGTAGTGTTTGTGCCAGTCAGACTCTTCTTTAAACTTTTAAAAACTAAATTAACCCTTTAACGTCCTGCTCAACCGTTTGGTAGAGCACACTTTCAGTCACTTATTGAAAACGTTGTTAAACTTAATTCAACCTGATTGTGCCCTATCTACCATTCGGTAGAGACATGTTATGCAAGAAAAATTCACTAGGGGTCACTTTGTCTTTTAGTAGTATGACATTTAAGTTCACCTTCATAGACGAAGTCGGCAACCAGCAAAAAAAACAACAACACACATTCGGGCGTTTTTTGGCCGAATTTTCAAAGATAAGCATATTGTTGTTTGAGAGGCTTTAATAATCAGAATTATGTAACTTTTTACAGCAAAAATATGTTTTATAAGGGTCAAATCATTTTTTAAAAACCATCTCAACTGTTGAGATGGCTGTTAATGGTAAAAGTAGATTACTATAGCTAAGTGCTTATCTATAGTAATTAGAACCAACTTTTTGGTTTGAATTAAAAATTTTGTTTTTGTAACAAATTTATTGTTATTAAATGCAATATATTTAAATCTATTTATTTCACAAATTTTGACACATACAAGTAAAGTGGTTCATTTTTCAACAAATTGTATGCTATTTTTTCCCTTATTTATTATCCCTTATTTTATTATTATTATTATTTTTAATTTATTGAATTTTTTTTGCATATAATAGATGGACACAAAAATATTTAAAGGTCCAAGACCACATTGTCTGATGTTGAGTTTGATGTTGATCTGAGTGATGGCGATTATAAAATAGAGGATCTAGATTATCTATGTTTTTTTAGCCCATCCAAACAGTAAATTCTGGAGAAACATCTTTTGAGTCAATGGATTATGAGGACATAGTCTCAACAAGTTCATCTTCTAAACCGCCACCCCATAAGAAAAAGATGAACAAGGAAAAACTCTCTGAAAACAATTTCCCTAGAGGAGCCAGATGACACAACTTCACCCATAGGCCTAAACAAAGGCAGGGAGGAAATCTAGAAACATGAAGACATTGGGACATTGTTCCCCAATTGGGACAATGTCCCCCCCCCGATGCTGTGAAGACACCATTCCAGTACTTCAAAACACTCTTCACTGACAATATGATTGAACATATTGCGAAAAAAGACAAATCTGTATTCTGCTCAAGAGTGAAGGGAACCAATCAAAACTAGTCCACAAGAGATTGAAGAGCATTTGGCAAAGCTAATGCAATGTCTTATTGCAAACCAGCAATGCTTCATAGCATACCACAAGAAATAAACTGGATCCAACGCTGAAAATCCATTAGTGCTGTTGTACATCACACAAGAGTATTTCAAAAAAAGGCACAAAAGTTAACAAAGTTAGCATGTTATTGCACTTTATTATTGCTTTTTATTGTTGTTGTTGTTACTATTTGTTAATGTTTTATTATTATTATTATTATTATTATTGTTGTTAAAATTTTCTGATTTTGGGGTGACAGTGGCTTAGTGGTTTAGCATGTTCTCCTTTTAGTGCTAGGGATTCCTGGTTCAAATTCCAATATGGGTGGGGTTTCCATGTTGTCCCTGTGTCCACGTGGGTTTCTTCCAGGTTCTGCAGTTCCTTCCCAGAGTCCAAAAACATGGATCAAGGTAAATTCTCCAAATTGCCCCATATAGAGTGTGTTTGTGTGTATGTCTGTGTGAGTGAGTGTGTGCCCAGTGATAGATTGGTGCCCTGTCCTGGGTGTATCTACTCAGCGGCCGAAACTTTCTCCCCTGGATGGGCATGGGGAACGATGGATGGATGTTCTGATTTTACTACAAATATGTCTCAAAAGGAACATTAAATCCCAAAGTTCTCACAACCAGATAATATATGACAACCTTGGACACATCCCACTTGTCTAAAAAGTCAAGAGTTTACATGTCATTGCCCTTTGTTTAATTTTTTTTTGTATTTCTGGTTCTTGTTCTTAGTTTTACCATAGACTGCCATCTCAACCGTTTGGTAGAGGTGTGTATTTTGAAAACCGGGGTGTCTATTTAAAAAAAAAAAACACCAATATAAAAAAAAGAAATAAAAAATTTTTCCTTTGCTTTTTTCTTGGTGAGGACATTAAAGGGTTAACGATGGTTTTATTTAGTCCATACCATGTTGTTAATCGAAACAGATAGTGTATTTAATAGGTTTTGCAGTAAACCCACACATCAATACTGACCTTCACAATGTTCGTTTGTAAACAACGTCTCGTCCAAATGAACTGAGCTCTACCTCACTGTACCCGAACATGCGTGATACACCCCCAGGACACATAAAAAAACATTAACAGATAACATGCACCAGAACACTGCCTACGTGACAAATTTGTATATAGGTCTTAAAATACCTGTATTCGTAACGAAAACGGCTTCTACACGAAACAGAAACTCCAGGACACGTACAGCATGTAATGGTGCTGCTCTAAAGTCTGCGATAAAGACAATAATCATATAAAATTGTCGCCACCTTTAGGCTGGAGGTAGAAGCTGCAACAGGACTATGGCTGCAATTTGTGTAACTTGTTGGCAGTACTGAAGTTTTCATTCATTCATTCATTCATTGCTGAATGGGTGGTGGTGGTGGGGTTCTCCATGCCCTCCTTCCAGGGAAGAACGTTTCCCCATGCCCTTCCAGGGGAGAATTTTTCGGGCGCTGGTCAGATACACGCAGGACAGGACGCCACTCAATCCCTGGGAACACTCATGCAGACACACACACACACACACACACACACACACACATACAAACACACTCTATATGGGGCAATTCAGAACATTCAGTTTACCCTGAATCCATGTTTTTGGACTGCGGGAGGAAACTGGAGAACCTGGAGAAAACCCACACAGACATGGGGAGAACATGTAAACTCCACCCAGCTTGGGATTCAAATCTGGATACCCAGTGCTAAGAGGCAAACATGTTAAGCACTAAGGCACTATACCGCCCAGGTCCTAAAGTTTTGAGAACCAAAAAACAGGACCCATAACCAAAAAAAAACAAACAAATATTTTGTAATTGCCATTAATATTATTATAAAATCAGTCAGTACACTGCACGCCTTTTAGTATAGAATGCAGCACTGTTATTGTCACTATTGATGTCCCCTCACATTTTATCATTTTACTTGAAAACTTTATGTTTATACAGATAGTAACTAGCTGCTAATTTGATTTGTCACATTCATTTCAACACCAGAACTACAGTTGTTTATATATACTATAAGTTATATTTCAATTAATTTCAAGTGCTGATATTTCAGACATGATACTGATCTGTTAGACTGGATCAAAATATTTACCTTGAATCTATGTTTTTAGATTGTGGGAGGAAACCCATGTGAACACAGGGAGAACATCCACCCAGATTGGGATTTTAACCTGGATCCCAAGCTCTGAGAGGTTAACGTGCTAATCACTAAGCCATCCTGCCACCCTCGGTTTATATTGTATGTTCTTAATCTGCTTTGGAAAACTGTTTTTAAATTTTGTATTTTAGTCAACAAAATAATTTTTAACATCAGTTTTGATTTATTGTAATGATTTGGGTAAAATGGTTTGTTGCTTGACACCATATTCCAACCTAAAATTTTCTCAGACCTACTAATAAAAAATTATGAGCATGAATATGAAAAATGTAATTATGGAATATGCTGTTTGTTTTAAAAAAACATTTTAATTGTTGTAAAATGTATACAAAAATTTGACAGTCATCATATACTGCCAATAAATGCAAACACATTCTTTGCTTTTTTCTAAACGAGATAAAGAGAGTACAAGTGTTTTCTTCGGTTATTGCGATGCAGAACTGCCTATCTCAACAGCAGATGTCATTGTTGGTCCATTTTTTAAAAACATTTTTATTTCACAGCAACTGTTCTAGTTCTCTGATTTGGAGCATGCTTGCGTATGCACGTTGTTACTTACTTACTTTCATTGATTTACAAAGCTGATTAACCATCTATTTCTTATTTGTTTTCCTTATTGTCCCTATGTATCAAAGCCATTTTTTGTGTTTTCTCAGTAACATTTAATTTCGCAGATGTCACAGGCAGTTTGATCCAGCTCTACAAGTTTACTTTTAGGTTTCAATGTGTATTTTTCTCTGTTTTTCTGTTTTAACCATAGATTTTTTGTGTTGTCTCTTGTTTACATTTTGTTTCTGTCTTGGTTAAGTTTGTTGTTCCACATTGGTATTGAAATTTGTTCTTTAGAATAGTTTTATTTTACCCTAACCATTCAAACAATTTTTAAGCAGGGAAATTTCTGCCAATTTTTTGTAAATGTAAATAAGAGGCTAAATTACAAATATTTGTTGTCTTTAATGGATTCTTAAGCCGTTTGATTACAAAAAAAGGGGATGCAGTATAGGATGTAATTTTTCTTGCTCCATTGTCTATCTATTCCACTTACCATATAGATGAATTTTGTAGTTAAAAATTACAGACTGTGGTACATCTGTTTTTTTCTGTTAGTCCCCTGTTGATTCTTTGTTTTTTATAGGCCAGGACTGTCACAGAACAGGTATAATTTCGGTGGTGGCTTGTGTATTGTCAGTTCTTCGGTGACACTGATGTAGTGAGGGGGCAACCAAATAATACTCTGTGGTGATACTTTTGGGGTCCTGACCATTATAGAACATAATAAAGAGGACTAACACGGTATGTACTGTAGTCCACAAACAGATGGACTACAGTCTGTAATTGTAGAACTTTAAAGTACATCTTTACAGTAAGAGAAACTTATAACATAGATAAAAAGTGAAACAAAAATGAGGTGTGTTTAAAATTTTGCCTGGTACTGTACATACATTCAGTGTTATCATATAATGCAAAGGATTGTCAACTTGTCAAATAATTAGGATTGTCAAATTATTGTTATATTAGTTATAAATAAAAATGCATTAAGAAAATACACACAACATATTTTTGTCAATTTGAATAGTCTTAGGTGTGTACCCAATAAGATGATTGGCCGGTGACCATACAGGGGTGGAGTTTAGACATTTGGAAAGACTAAAATACTAGGTCAGAGCTACAAACAAGAGAACTAGTCACAAGAGAAAACTGTTAAAAAGTCATGGCATGTCTATTGTATGTGTTTCTGGTTTTGCTGGCTATATTGATGATGATGGTTGAAGGAACATACATGCCATACGGATTGTATCAAGGCAGATCTGGAGGGAGACCAATTACATACAACAGGCCTGCTTATGGTAACAACTTTAACTATGGAGGTATGGGCACTTTCTTTAAATTGATCTGTTAGAACATTATATAAGTTGCATATTATTTCAGTGAATGAAGAGTATGGAAGTTTAATCCAATATATAATGTATCAGCACAAAACTAGACCATGAAAAACTAATAGACTATAAAGAACAAATTGAACAGAAATGTATATCAATGTATATTATGCATAGTATTAAAGGTTTGTATTTTTATTGTTTATTCTTTAATACACTTATCACTTTACCAGAACGACAATAGAAATATAAATTTAAACAGTTTTACAGGTTGTCACATGATACAGACATATTTATTCAATCAATTTGTTCAGGTGTTATCCCACTTTTGGAAGTGTTGGAATATCACATATCAAATAATAATTAACATAATTAATGTTTAAATAATTATGCTTTTAGTATATAAAGCATATTCTGCAGAATGAATAAATGTTTTTCATATATATATATATATATATATATATATATATATATATATATATATATATATATATATATATATATATATATATATATATACTGTATATATATATTATTATTATTATTATTATTATTATTATTATTTTTCTTTTCTGACCAACTCTGGGTTACTGGGACTATAACTGGTCAGTATTCTCGTTTTGAATATTTTTGAAATACATTTTCAAAATGAATACATTTAAATGTTAAAAAAAACAACAACAACTGTGCTGTAGTGTAGTGTTATGGAAATAATTTTAATTAAATTTAAATTAAAATTGGGCCTGGGGGGTTAGTTAGTGTTAGTTTTAGCTTTCTTATTCAGATTAACTTTCCTGAAACTTTTTTCCTCTTTCCTTTCTTCAGTATGCCACCAAAGTACAGCTATATTTCATCATGCGTCAGGATCCTCAATCCTTTCCTTCTGTCTCTCCACCTCTCCCTTACTTTCTTTCCTTTACTTTTTCGTCTTACCTAACTATTCTAAGCTCACCCCATTAATCCCAGGTTTTATGGTCACTACCATCATCAGCCACCTTGGTGGTGGCCCTTATATTCTCAACATCAACCGGTCTTTCCTGCTCAGCCGAGGTTGCAACCAGTTGTACCAATTGTTCCACAAAATGAAAGGGTACCCCTTCCATGCACTAAAGTGCCATCCATAGTGCCCATAATAACTTCTACTCCAGAAGTAACAACAGTAAAAACGACAATCCTCACTATGATCTCTACAACACCAAAGCCAACAACAATGTCTACAACAGAATCTACCACAGTGCCTGCAATGGTGCCCACCTTGATGACCACAATACTCCTTACACAACCACTGATGGTCAGTACTCAAAGTGCCACAACCTCTCATGCTGCTCCTTCTACTTATCCAGGTAGATTCATCTTTAGCTTTATTTCTTTCACTGTTATGCCTTGATGATTGTCCAAATTCTGTCTTCAAATCTCTACATCCACATTTCTTTCTTTTTAGGTGATTAATGAAGCAAGATGCTAAAAGTACTTTTTTGGTCAATAAAAGTAGTATGTTATATGACCTAAATAATTAAACCACTGGATTTTCCATTTGCAATGCACTTATTTCATGAATTAGTAGTAGTATGGTAGTTTGTGACTGGATCCTTCCCCATGACACCATGATTTTTAACACACATCCAAAAACTCTGAAAATGGGTTTAGTAGGGTGCTGCAGGGCATAGTAATTTACTGCTACCATTTTGTATTTAACAGCAAGTAAAAAGCGATTAATTACACTCATAAAAGCCTTGTAAAGGAAGGTTCCTGCACATTTACAAAATGAAGGAAGCTCTGGTGTCATCACTGTAGCATTGTGGCACAGTTGCAAATAAAAAGGCTATCACAGATAATAAAAATATGACATCATGACTTATGTCTGATACATTACACAATATGAAGGGTGCTAGCCAGTTCAGCAACAGCCTCTGGCTGCCATCATATACTGGTATTTTTAAATGTCCAAAAACATGGTTCAAGGTCAAATGAATTCTCCAAATTACTCCATGTAGAGTATATTTGTGTGAGTGAATGTGTGCCCAGCGATTGATTGGCACCCTGTCCTGGGTGTATATGCCCAGCGCCTGAAACGTTCTTCCCTGGATGGGCATGGGGAACCCCCCCGCGACCCTAGTGAAGGAAAAAGCGGAAGATAATGGATGGATGGATGGATACTGCATACAGTATATATATATATTTGCATCCCAATTAAAAAAAACTTTTGCAATATCTACATTTCCCCATAACTCTGTAACAAGATAGATGCAACAGAAAAAGACAGAGCTTCAAATGAATTAGAATCAGAATCAGCATCAGGTTTATTGGTCACATACGTGGTTATACATGGTACAGCCAGCAGTGAAATTCTTTTTTTGACCTCTCCACAGAAAATAAAATTTGTTTAAAAGGATAAGAATAAGAAAAATAGGATAGAGTAAGATAAGATAAGATAAAATAAAATTTAACTATGTATTTACAATGTGCAATGGAATTATAAAGTGGGTTGTGCTTTTGTGCAAATATTGCGGTGCAGGGTCCGAATCGCCGTTGGGAAGAAGCTCCTCCTCATCCTCTCTGTGTTTGCCTTCAGGACACGAAAACGCCGTGTCCAATTCCTAAATTTAAACAAATAGGAATTGGACACTGTCACAAAGGTTTTTCATTAATTAGCCAACATAATTTATTATTGTACTTAACAGATTACTATTTACAACCTCAATTCCAAATAAGTTTAGGCACTGTGTTCAATATAAAATTAAAACAAAATGCAATGATTTGCAAATGTCATGAACCCACATTTTATTTTGAATTAAACACAAATCTCATATTAAATGTTAAAAGTGAGACATTTGACCAAGTCCACAACAATTTAGACTCATTTAAAAATTAAATTACAGCAACATCAACATCTCAAAAGGTTGGGACATTAGCAAGGAAAAGCTGAAAACTACCTAGATTAATTGTCAACAAGTCAGTGACCTAAATGATTGATAAAATGTAAATGGTAAAATATCTCAGCTGGAAAATCAGATCTTCAAAATAAAATATGGGTTCTTGAGATTTGCACTGCATTCAGTTTTAATACACCTGTTTGTGGTATTGGGGTTGTAATATTTTTGCTATAAAAAAAAATTATAAACATAATAAAGATAAAAATATAAACATCCTTTTCCTAATTTTTCAAAATTTCTCCTCTTTCTGTCTTTAGATATAATCAATTTAAGACAAGTTTACTTGTTTGTATTACATTTCCTGCATGTTCTACAAGCAGCTAATGAAAAAAATGTTTACATTTCTAGGTTTTCTGATTGCACTAAACACTCATTCATTCATTCATTCATTATCTTTCGCTTATCCTCTATTAGGGTCGCGGTGGGGTGGGGGGGGGGGGGGGGGGGGGGGGGGGGGGGGGGGGGGGGGGGGGGGGGGGGGGGGGGGGGGGGGGGGGGGGGGGGGGGGGGGGGGGGGGGGGGGGGGGGCGCCAATCCATCGCTGGGCACACACTCACTCACACAGACACACTCTAAACGGGGCAATTTTTTTTGAGAATTCAATTAACTTGATCCATGTTTTTGGACTGTGGGAGGAAACCGGAGAACCCGGAGGAAACCCACGCAGACACGGGGAGAACATGGAAACTCCACCCAGATGGGGATTCGAACCGGGAATCCCTAGCGCTGAGAGGCGAACGTGCTAACCACTAAGCCACCGTGCCGCCGCACTAAACACTAATGAATCAAAATCATAAGTGCAAATAATGCTGATTGTGCCACATTACATTTTAAATGTACATTTCTTGTGTTGTTTAGCTTTATCCGTGTGCAAGAGCCACCCACTAGACCTGGTCTTCATCATAGACAGCTCACGCAGTGTCCGTCCAGCTGAATTTGAAAAGGTCAAAGTGTTCCTTTCTGACATTGTGGAGACTCTGGACATCAGTACTGATGGTACACGTGTTGGTTTGGTCAATTATGCAAGTACAGTCAACATTGAGTTCCACTTGAAAATGTATGAAAGCAAAGCAGATCTCCAACATGCTTTTTCTCGCATCCAGCCACTCTCAACTGGAACCATGACTGGCCTGGCCATTCAGACAGCCACACAGCAGGCATTCACTGAAGATGCCGGTGCTAGGTCAAAAAGTAATATCCCAAAGGTTGTCATTATTGTAACAGATGGGCGTCCGCAGGACAAGGTGGAGCAGGTGGCGGCTTCAGCAAGGGCTGAAGGTATTGAAATATATGCTGTAGGAGTGGATCGTGCTGATATGCAGTCTCTCAGAGCAATGGCAAGCCAACCATTGGATGACCATGTATTCTATGTGGAGACCTATGGCGTGATTGAGAAACTTACATCTAAGTTCAGAGAGAGTCTATGTGGTAAGATCATGAAAGAACATACATTAATATGTACTGGTATGTTTAAAAAAGGTATGTTAGTGTTTAAAAACAATATACTACGAGAGATCGGCCAGTTGCTTCTCTTGAGCAAAGGTTCTTTTGGTTTAATTTTCCACAATAGCTATCCAAGTTACTGCAATAAACCAATTTTCAATACATTACTATAAAAAAATGCATAGATTATGATAACATCATTAGATTATCATAACATTATTCTGCTAGATATTAGAATGAGAAATTTAACCAGTAACAGATAAAGTCATGAATAAGATTACATTTTATCATTTAGCAGATGCTTTTATCCAAGGTAACTAAAGTATCCAAACTTGATTGTCAGAACACAGGGTTATCATTGATACAGCATCCCTGGAGCTGCTCATCTCTTGCTCATAACAGAAGCATCAACTAAAGTATTAGTCTTTGAAAGCAAAGAAGAGTAACAAGTTACTTTGTGTCAAACATCATATTCCAAATAGTTACAAATATTGGGTGTGATAGCTCAGTGGTTATGGTGCTTGGCTATCAATCAGAAGATTGTGGGTTCAACTCCCAGGTCCACTGATGTGAGTCCTTAAGCAAGGCTCTTAACCCTCATTGCTTCAAGTATAAACCCTGTGTTCTGATCCCAACCATGATGGTATACTTGGAAAACATTTTGGATAAAGCACATGCTAAATTACTAAATATTTCAAAGAGTACAACTATTCAGTAGTGGTCTTTAGCAGCAGTTGCTTTTGGGGCAAATTTTAACATGTTAATTTTTTGCATGTATAATTAAAAAAGTATCTTATTGTTTTGGTGTACCATTTGTGTTAGTCTCAATCTTGTGAAGTCACTTGGGTATTGCTGTGTTTGAGTCATTTATAACAATGCATCACATACTTACACACTATTTGTTACACACTGTGCTGGGCAGATACACTCAGGACAGGGTAGCAATCCATCACTGGGCACACACTTGTTCACACACACTATATAGGGGCATTTTAGAGCAGCCAATTCACATTGAATCCATGTTTTTTGGCTGCGGGAGGAAACTGAAGAACCGAAAACCCACATAGACACAGACACATGAAAACTACACCCTGTTTGGAATTTAAACCTGGATTCCTAGCACTGAAAGGCAGATGTGCTAACCACTACGCCACTTCACCATCTGGTTTATATGGCAGTTATTATAATAATAATAATAAAAAAACAGTGCTTGTACTTTAACATTACTTATTAGACAAAATCAAGACACATTATAAAAATAGAATAGTTATATAATATTAGGCGGCACGGTGGCTTAGTGGTTAGCACGTTCGCCTCTCAGCGCTAGGGATTCCCGGTTCGAATCCCCATCTGGGTGGAGTTTCCATGTTCTCCCCGTGTCTGCGTGGGTTTCCTCCGGGTTCTCCGGTTTCCTCCCACAGTCCAAAAACATGGAACAAGTTAATTGAATTCTCAAAATTGCCCCCTATAGAGTGTGTGTGTGTGAGTGAGTGTGTGCCCGGCGATGGATTGGCGCCCTGTCCTGGGTCTGTCTGCCCGACGCCCAGGACGTTCTCCCCTGGATGGGCATGGGGAACCCCACCGCGACCCTAATAGAGGATAAGCGGGAGATAATGAATGAATGAATATAATATTACACATAAAAACATTTACAGTAATGCTATTGTAACAGGTGGCCTGTTCTTTTGTTCTGTTCTGTCCTGTGCCTTTTTGAGTTAATTAACTTTCATTGATAGTCTTTAGTTTAGTTCATTAACTCGTTCTTTTCATTGGTTGGTTTTGTGCACGTGGTCGGGTGTCGTTTGGTATATATTTCCTGTGTTCCCCATCCTCCGTGCACGTCGTTTGGTTTATGTTCACTCGTTTTGTGTACCTGGTGTGCTTGGTGTCCCTACACCTTTAAAATAAATCAGTGTTTCTGCAACCTGCGTGCCTGGCTCCCTGCTGTGCGTTAAAGTGCTGCGGCTCTGCGCCTCATCTGCGCAGCAGCTTTAGTCCTAGGTAGGCGAGTGTAACATCACGACGTGCCAGTCAATTTGGAGAGGCCAGAGCCCAGGTAAGCCTTTTTAAAATTTCTCTTTGCGGGGCCGTATAGCCTCGTACTCGCGGCGCGCCCTGTCGTGTCCACGAATGCGCCGCTATGCGTAGCCCGCCGTCCCGACACAGTGGTGTGGCGCTCTGCGCTCTGCGCAGAGGAGGGTCTCGATCCGGTCGAGGTCTCCGATGATGAGGCGGGCGAGTCGTACCTGTATGGGCATATTCTGCCGATACGAACCCTCCTGAACTCTGAGGAGTTCTGGACTGACGCCCCAGTCCAGTTTGTGAAGCTCCCCGTCACGAGATCCAGACGCGGTGCGCGCCGCCGGCGCGGAGCCAAGACGCAGCGTGCGCGCTGCGCAGCTTCTGAGCTCGGTACGTGCGCTGCGGGTCAGTCACATGACGCGGCTGCGCCGGATCGCGCCATTTCTGGGTCAGTACCGGAGCTACTCCGCACCCGCCAAGGGCGTCCAACGGACCACGCAGCCAGAGGGCGTGGCCCACTCCTCGTCTGCCGAGGGCATCCACCGGACCATGCAGCCAGAGGGCGTGGTTCCCTCCTGATCCGCCGAGGGCGCCCACCTCGACATACAGCCACAGGGCACCGAACTGCACAGCCAGAGGGCGCTCCCCACGCCTTGTCCGCAGAGGGCGCCCACCGAACTGCATAGCCAGAGGGCGTTCTTCACACCTCCCCCGCAGCCCGTTCTCCAGGGGCCGTACGCCGCCCAGCCCGAGCACCAGGGGCCGCACGCCGCCCAGCCCGAGCACCAGGGGCGTTCACCTCGGCACGCAGCCAGAGGGCGTCCACCTCGCCACGCAGCCCGAGGGCGTCCACCAGACCACGCAGCTAGATAGCGTGGCCCACTCCGCACCCATCGAGGGCGTCAGCCGGACCACGCAGCCAGAGGGCATGGCCCACTTCGCACCCGCCGATGGCGTCTGCTGGACCACGCAGCCAGAGGGCGTGACCCACTCCGCACCCGCCGAGGGAGTCCGCCGGACCACGCAGCCAGAGGGCGTGGCCCGCTCCTCGTCTGCCGAGGGCGTCCACCGGACCACGCAGCCAGAGGGCGTGGCCCACTCCTGATCCGCCGAGGGCACCCACCTCGACATACAGCCACAGGGCACACCCCACGCCTCATCCGCAGAGGGCGCCCACCAAACTGCACAGCCAGAGGGCGCTCCCCATGCCTCGTCCGCAGAGGGCGCCCACCGAACTGCATAGCCAGAGGGCGTTCTTCACACCTCCCCCGCAGAGGGCGTCCACCAGTATGCCAAGCCCGGCTCGAGGAGGGCGGAGGACCCTCCTTCCCCCCCGGGATTTTTATTTTTTTCTTGGTCGCGTCCCCCCGTTGCGCGACCGTAGGGGTGGGGGTACTGTAACACCTGTTCTTTTGTTCTGTTCTGTCCTGTGCCTTTTTGAGTTAATTACCTTTAATTGATAGTCTTTAGTTTAGTTCATTAACTTGTTCTTTTCATTGGTTTTGGTTGGTTTTGGTTGGTTTTTTTTTTGGTTGGTTTTGTGGTCGGGTGTCGTTTGGTATATATTTCCTGTGTTCCCCGTCCTCCGTGCACGTCGTTTGGTTTATGTTCACTCGTTTTGTGTACCTGGTGTGTTTGGTGTCCCTACACCTTTAAAATAAATCAGTGTTTCTGCAACCTGCGTGCCTGGCTCCCTGCTGCGCATTAAAGCGCTGCAGCTCTGCGCCTCATCTGCGCAGCCGCTTTAGTCCTAGGTAGGCGCGTGTAACAGCTATCATCTGATTTCAAAAATTAAGTGTGTTCCTAACATTTTATTATTATTGCCCTTAGGTATTGATGCATGTGCCCTTGGACATGAGTGTGAGCATATATGTGTGAATAAAAACAACTCACACTACTGCAGATGCAGAGAGGGATATGTGCTTAACCTGGATGAGAAAACCTGTTCACAAGCTAAAGGTTTGTCACTGCTTTGTGTGATGCTCATACATACTAATTTTAGACTAAGACTGTGTTTGTGTCTTTACTTATTGTAATTCAATGGTAAGTTTAATCTATGGCTGTCCGATTCAATTTCTGTCTAAGTTTTGTAATTTATATATCATTTGTTGGTCTTACTTAATTTTCAGAAGGGATTGTCTTGCTAATTAGTAAAGAAAAAGAATGAAGCACGGGCAATTTGATTCACTGTCAATAACTTTAAACACATCAAATATTACAAATTCTAATTGTCTTGTTATTGTTATTATTACTCATTTATTCATTATCTTCCGCTTTATCCTCTATTAGGGTCGCGGTTTCGGGCACTGGGCAGATACACCCAGGACAGGGCACCCATCTATCGCTGGGCACACACTCACTCACACAGACACGCACGCATACACACTCTATATGGGGCAATTTGGAGAACTCAATTGACTTGATCCATGTTTTTGGACTGTGGGAGGAAACCGGAGAACTTGGAGGAAACCCACGCAGACACATGGAAACTCCACCCAGATGGGGATTCGAACCTGGGAATCCCTAGAGGCGAACGTGCTAACCACTAAGCCATTGTTATTATTATCTTTAACAAATTTGAATTTGAATTTTATTTAAATGGTCTCGCCATGGTCTTGTGATGACGTACATGATGACATTACATTGTTAACCACTTTGAAAAATATTCATTACTAAATGAAAATATCTAATCTCATGATCGATGTAGTAATAGCCTATAAAATTATTGACAAATGAAAACAAAACATTTGCAATTGCAATGACAAAAGATATTAAAAGATCTTTAATGAGGGACTCTGAATTGCAAGATAAACACACATTGCCTCACAGTTGTACTGCATTGAGGACAATGAGAAATGCAAAGTTGTCACACTTTTTATTTATGTAGTTTCTCTACATAACTTTCTCTATATAACTGTAAACTGTATTATTCCTGCAGAGGCACGTGCTAAGTTGACTGAAGATCCGTGCATGTGTGAAGCTCAGCTTGCTTTCCAGAAAAAGATCAATAACAACATAAAAGTAATAAATGGGAAACATATCCTTTATTAATTCTCAAAAAATAACTGTACTCTGTACTCATGCATTAAGGAAAATAGAAAAATAAATAAACAATTTTTTTTTTTCTGTGAAGAGGTCAAAAAAGAATTTTACTGCTGGCTGTACCATTTATAACTACGTATGTGACCAATAAACCTAATTCTGAAAAATTATCATAAAGATATTACAATTTAGATACACAATACTTGAGGGTTGGCAAGGTAAGAGACAAGACTTTACAGGATATAGGTTACATAAAGCAATGACTTAGGTGATGGAGGCAACATGTGGCTACAAATCCATATGTGGCTTTTTAGGACCTATATTATGGACTCCCTTGTAATGTGCACAATATGGTGGCAAATGCAGGCATTACCGGACCCACATTAGATAGAAAATTAAATAGACAATTAATGGATTCTCAAATGTATTAAAACAAATTCAAAATGAAAGAGAATGAAAGCATTTAAAATATCTATAAGCATGCACATCCAACATAACGCACACAACTTCTAACCATACCTCAAATGGCACATGACTGCTACAACACATACCATACCTCGGGTAGCATACCACTGGATAGCATTTAATATTAAGCTTGTGCATAAGCATGCTTATTCTAATTATGGTTATGGGGGTTGATCAAGGCGTTTCGATAGGGTTAAATAATGGGTAACACCCTATATATGTCAACATTCCTTTGAAGGGTAGACACAGATAAGCACATGCTCACTTCAACACATTTTTAGCATATTTAAAGATACTAGTATGTTTTTCAATTTTGGGAGGAAACCAGAGCTCCTGGCATTAACCCACAGAAACATGAAAGGAATGTGCATACCATATTTTCCGGACTATAAGGTGCACCTAAAAGCCTAAAATTTTCCCAGAAATCTGACGTGCACCTTATAATCCGGTGCGCCTTATACGTGTACTGAGTTACAAAATCTATAAAAGTATTGTTATGCGACGGGGTGGTTTTTTCCACACACCTGATCGGTGACTCCATGCGCGCTCATCTCACAGAAAAGCCGAGTGAAGAAAATTAATTCGGAGCTTGCCGTCATTCCGGGAGGATTACCGGTAACTAAAGAACTCCAACCGCTGGACATTGGTGTAGACAGGGCGTTTAAAGTAAAGTTTAGGGCGGCGTGGGAGCGATGGATGATAGATGGCAAACACACATTTACTAAAACTCAGGAGGCAGCGGCGGGCGAGTTACGCCAACGTCTGTGAATGGATTTTGGATGTCTGGGCTAAGGTTTCTGCCGTAACCGTTGTCTGAGCTTTCGCGATAGCCAGCATCATTGCTGATTTGATGGATTTGTCGGAGAAGAGTGCTTAAAAATAATGTGTGTTTTGTCAAGTAGTAGAATAAACTTCATTTATAAATCACTGTTTTGCATCCTTTACTTTTCTTGTAGATCGTATGTTTTAGCAAGTGCCTTATAATACGGTGCCGTACAGAATAAGTACTGTACAGAAATAGAGTCTGTAATTGAGACTGCGCCTTATAGTACAGTGCGCTTTATACGTGTGTCAAATACAGAAATAGACCCCGTAATTCAGACTGCGCCTTATAATACGGTGCACCTTATGGTCCGGAAAATACGGTACTCTAAACAGAGTTCTCTGTCCACTTTGTGCGTGGGCTACTGTTAATTAAATGTTAATTTAAATTATTTTTTATAGCTCTAAGCAGATTTTTTGTCCCCTTTTTCCCAAAATAGCTCTTTAGATAATAAGGATATTTAGGTATTGTATTTCATAAAACACCTCAGACTACTTAAAAATGAAAAACAAATATGTAATTTTTTACAAAAGCCAATTACAGTAGCAACATTAACCTAAAAAACAAAAACTGGTTATTGTAGATACAAGGTTTTATTTTTGATCTCAATGTTTTTATTTATTTTCTATCATGTTTTATATCTTTCCTTAATCATTGACACTGGATGAACTGGCAAGAAGAGTTGGGCAGTTTAAGCTGCGCTGAGTCAGGACTGAGAAAACCGCAGGATATAAAATCTTTATCTCTTTTGTCTTCTCTGTTTTACTGCTGCTTTAACTATAATGTAGCTAGCTTCTTTAGTATTGTTCGAAAGCTCTTCTACTTGTATTATCAGTACCAAATGCAAAACATTTTTCACAATAAATTGATGCTTTCTGACATTACTCTGATGTTATGAGAATGTTAGTTATATGTATTCTTTTTTAGAATTTCTTGTACAGATTTTGTTATAAATAAAAATGACTTTAAAGATTTTGTGCCCTGATTTTAAGGGTTGGCTTCACATGTTTATATTAAATGCAATTATGGTAGAGGATATATAATAGAAATGCATCTTGAGAGAGGACATGAAAGTGCATTAGTGCCCACAGCATTAGTCATCTTAAATGAAGCGCTTCCTTCATGATGCTGTGACTTTATACAACTAATCACATACTGTACTTTATTCTATGATGCTGCAATATTCATTCATCATATTGGTATATTTGCATGGTCTAATACTGCACTTGCACAATCTGCATACTGTATATTTGTCTGTATATAGCGGTTAAAATACACGTGTATTGTTATTATTCACGTCATTCACAACTGTGATTTACCATAACAACACGAAGCACTGTTTAATCATTAGGAAAGGGCAGCACAGTGGCTTAGTGGTTATGATATTTGACTCTCAGCACTGGGGATTCCTTGTTCGAATCCCAATCTGGGTTTCCATGTTCTCCCCACGTTCGTGTATTTTTCCTCCAGGTTCTCCCTTTTTCTCCAACAGTCCAAAAATGGATTTAAGGTAAATTCATTCATTCATTCATTATCTCCCACTTATCCTCTATTAGGGTCGTGGTGGGGTTCCCCATGCCCATCCAGGGGAGAACGTCTCGGGCGCTGGGCAGATAGACCCAGTACAGGGCGCCAATCCATCGCTGGGCACACACTCACTCACACAGACACACTCTAAACGGGGCAATTTTTGAGAATTCAATTAACTTGATCCATGTTTTTGGACTGTGGGATGAAACCGGGTTCTCCGGTTCCATTATTATGGATCACGGGGAGAACATGGAATCTCCACCCAGATGGGGATTCGAACCGGGAATCCCTAGCGCTGAGAGGCGAACGTGCTAACCACTAAGCCACCGTGCCGCCGATTTAAGGTAAATTGAATGCTCAAAATCTCCCCATATAGAAAATTTTTGTGTGTGTGGCTGTGTGAGCGAGTTTGCCAGCGATAGATTGGTGCCCTGTCCTCAGTTAGTTTTTTATTAAAGTAAACAAAAATTTACAGTTGCAACTGCTATCGACTCTTCACCGTATGGCCATGGTTTCAACGTCACATCCGGTTTCTGGTTACCTGGAAACCAAGCACGCCGTTCGATACTACTCGTCATTAATGATTGCTTTTAGTTTACACATAAAACATTGCAGTCTAGTTTATCATAATTCGCATTTATTAAACTTCACGAACAAGGGAATCGTTCGTTTAGAACTCGGACGGAAATAATTTAAATAATCCAGTTCAGGATTCTGGAAACCGAAGGAGCTAACCAAGCTAGCCGCGATGTTTGTTTATCTCAGTAAAAAGGTACCGCTTTGCTAAAAAGAGGCCTACACGTTTTTATAGACCTGTTTAAAAAGTACTTAAAACAATAAGGACATACATGGTTTTTACCTGAAACAACTTTTAATAGCCAATTTGTAGAAAACAATGAATGCTGTGAGGTGATCATTATGTTAATGAATTTAAATGTATTGTTAAATATTGTTAAATTACGCAGCCAAATGTTTCATTCGGCTGATGACACGTAATTCAATAATATAAGTAACCATTTAATACATTTAGTCATACATTTAAAATTAAGTCCTTTAGCAGACGCTTTTATCCAAAACACCACAAGTCAGTCGTTATGGAAAACTGCTACACTGTAGAATTATCAAATCTGATCATTATCCGATACCACCTATTATTATTATTATCATTATTATTATTATAAATATTCTTTTTTAATACCAGGTGTTTGTGGAAGAGATGTGTTTTGAGTTGTTTCTTAAAGATGCTTTAAGAAGTGACTACGCCTTACGGACAGAGTACAGGAAGATCATGTAACCATTTTGCAGTAGTGAATGCTAATTGCTTAATTGTATATATAATCACAAAGACATACTACTAAACTATATATTTTCTATAAGTCTAACCTTCTGGCATTAAGAAACAATAGCAAAAAGAAAGAAATATAGTGGCAGGTGTCAGCCTTGCCTTGGCAAATTTTCTGTGCACTGAACACCTTATACTTCTAAACATTCCAGGTCGGTTCTGGAATTATGACAGTGCGAGAGGATATGATTACTGGTCACTGCATGTTTGATACTCAAAGTGGTGGTAGTTATTTTGTGCCCTTTTTCTTAACACGTTTTCTTCATGTTAAAATCCGTGGTCACTTAAATAACACTTCATGTGGGGCAATTTAAAGCTTTCACTTTTCCTTAAATCTATGTTTTTGGACTGTGGAAACCAGAGACCCCAGAGAAAACCCACACGGACATGGAAAGAACATGAAAACTAGATTGGGATTCAAAACATGATCTCCCTGCTGAGAGGCGAACATGCTACCCACTAAGCCGCCATGCCTCACGACAGAAGTCATGATAATTCGATATATGGTAAAAATAACTAATTGAAAATCAGACATTGTTTATGAATCGTGGTGCAAAATAATAGTAATAATAAAAAAAACAATGAATGCTCCATTCACAGATGTTCGATAGGATTTAGTTTAGAGCTAATAGAATTCTCACCCAATATTCAGTTTGACCCAATGTTTTTCTCTTAGTCGTTTTTGGGCATTTTGAGTGTTTTGGGTCATTATCCAGGTATAAGTAAGAAAGCATGACTAGGGAGGTTGGATAAAGTCCCATGGACCTTAAACCTTTAAATAATATGTGCAAATGTAATGACAGAAACATCTAGCTGCTTGAAGATGGTCCTAAATCATTTGTTTTTAGCACTCTTGTATACACTCATGGCCTAAAGTTTTGAGAATGACACAAATATTATATTTTCACATGATCTGCTTGTTTTTATGTGTGTTTGTAAGATGTTTTATCACATACAGAAATATAATTGCAATCATATTATGAGTAACAAAAGCTTTTATTTGAGAGTTAGAACGAGTTAATGCAGCAAGTCAATATTTGCAGTGTTGACCCTTCTTCTTCAGGACCTCTGCAATTCTCCCTGGCATGCTCTCAATCAACTTCTGGACCAAATGCTGACTGCTCTTGGATGGTTGGGGGAAGGAAATTCTGGTGCCATTCTTTATTCATGGCTGTGTTTTTAGGCAAAACTGTGAGAGAGCCAATTCCCTTGGCTGAGAAGCAACTCCACACATGAATGGTTTCAGGATGCTTTACAGTTGGCATGAGACAAGACTGGTGGTAGCGCTCACCTCGTCTTCTCCGAATAAGCTGTTTTCCAGATGTCCCAAACAATCGGAAAGAGGATTCATCAGAGAAAATGACTTTAACCCAGTCCTCAGCAGTCCACTCCCTGTACCTTTTGCAGACTATCAGTCTGTCCCTGATTTATTCTGGAGAGAAGTGGTTTCTTTGCTGCCCTCCTTGACACCAGGCCTTGCTCCAAGATTCTCCGCCTCACAGTGTGTGCAGATGCACTCACACCTGCCTGCTGCCATTCCTGAGCAAGCTCTGCACTGCTGGTAGCTCGATCCCGCAGCTGAAACACTTTTAAGAGACGGTCCTGGCGCTTGCTGGTCTTTCTTGGGCGCCCTGGAGCCTTTTTGGCAACAATAGAACCTCTCTCCTTAAAGTTCTTGATGATGCGATAGATTGTTGACTGACTTTCTAGCTGCGATACTCTTCCATGTTAGGCCATTTTTGTGCAGTGCAATGATGACTGCACGTGTTTTTTTTAGAGATAACCATGGTTAACAGAAACAATGATGCCAAGCACCAGCCTCCTTTAAAGTGTCCAGTAGTGTCATTCTTACTTAATGAGGATGACAGATTGATCTCCAGCCCTGTCCTCATCAACACCCACACCTGTGTTAATGGAGCAATCACTGAAACGATGTTAGCTGGTCCTTTTAAGGCAGGGCTGCAATGAAGTTGAAATGTGTTTAGGGGAATTAAGTTAATTTTCTAGGCAAATATTGACTTTGCAATTAATTGCTGTTAAGCTGATCACTCTTTATAACATTCTGGAGTATATGCAAATTGCCATTATAAAAACTGAAGCCGTAGACTTTGTAAAAATTAATATTTGTATCATTCTCAAAACTTTTGGCCATGCCTGTATGTCTTATCTATAACCTCTCTCCTTAGCTCACTGTGCTCCATGTTTAGTGTGGTACACATCATAATTTTCAAACAGCGCAGTGACTTCTTTTCACCTTTTAAACCACAAATCAAAAGAAATATCTGATTTACTTAGCAAAATTTTAGTACATTTATTAGTTATTGTTATTTTTATCAATAATTTGTCCTTCACAGCTAACCCATGGCTGCATTGAAAAACACACATATACACACAGTAGTAAAGTCAGCACACATGCCTGAAATGGAGAGCAGCCTTGTGTATATTGCCATGTATTTTGGGTGATCACAAATCAAACCTGAGAACTTTAGTTGGCAAGGCTGATTCTTTAACCATTTTCAGTTTCAGTAAGGACATGGAAGTGCCTCAGTTCCCACACCATTGGTCCTTCGCATATACACTATATGGACAAAAGTATTAGAGCACTTCTTTTAATTACTGAATTCAGTGTTACATTTAGCTTTTTCAGCACAGGTGTACAACATCAAGTAAAATAACATTTTGTGTAAAATTTCTATTGTAAACCAACTGTTTGGCAACTGCAACAGTTACAACTAAATCAGATTTAAATTTGATTCTTGCAATCCACACAAAAAATATAGGACAGGAGCTTGTTTACCTGTGGGTTATATAGGAATTTAAAATTTAAGTATGTATAATGCAAATTTTAATGTGTTTATAATAAACAAATTGAGGTGATGCCCAGCGATAGATTGGCGCCCTGTCCTGGGTGTATCTGCCCAGCGCCCGAAACGTTCTCCCCTGGATGGGCATGGGGAACCCCACCGCGACCCTAATATAGGATAAAGCGGAAGATAATGAATGGATAAAAAATTGAGGTGAAGTCATCATTATAACATGTTGAATGTATTTTATGTTGAATGTATTTTTCCCATTTAATGGCAAATTGTTTCAAAGGAAAGATTTTATTTATTTATTTATTTTGCCAACTTTTATCCTCAGATCGCTATTCCCAATAACACTAGGCTAAAATGTGTATCCTGGAACAAAAAACAGGGATTCATCGCTTGTGGTGGGGAAGAGGGCATGCTGAAGGTGTTGAAGCTGGAAACTCAAACAGGTACACACACATTTATTTGAAAACTGTCTGCCTCATACACTGCAAAGAATTTCACATATTGACATTTGTGAATTTGTGTACATGGAAATTGAAATGTTTCATTTCATAGTGTTATATTATTGTACTGTCTTAGCATGTGTACTGAGATTGTTTATTGCTATTTACTATTTAAGCTCTTCATCTCTAATTTCAACATTATAGATGATGCCAGGTTAAAAGGTCTTGCAGCTCCCAGCAATCTGTCCATGAACCAGACTTTAGAAGGACACAGTGGTAAGACTTTTTAAAATTTAGTTATAGACTTATATACATGTAAAGAGGGGGAAACGGATTTCTGGATTTCAGGTTTTTCAGGAATGGGCTTTATTACACATGGCAGCTAAAGTCGCATTTATACTACACATGTGGGCTGATGTTCTTGCAAAATGTGTCACTCCTCACAGTCCATGGAATCTCTCTCCCCACTGCATGTGACGCATCAGGTGCATTAGTCACAATATATTTACTAAAATAAGTACACAATGTCTTTATCGATGATATGTATCATTGTAAAAAGTGCAATATAAATAAACTATTTGAACTTGAACTTAAAATATAAAATACTAATCTTTTTTGTTTATTCCTTTTATTAAGGTAGCAAAATAGTTTCTACTCTCATTGTTTTTTACTCTTATTTAAGTTTTACCTCATTTTTAGATGCATTTTGTAGTTCTATATTATATTCTGTATTAAATTAGTTTTTCTACATGCTGTTTAACTTTTGCACTTTGTTGTTTGAAGATCAGTCCCACCAAAGGTATTATTAATTAAAGTGGTGTTATTTTGAGGATAAGACACAATAGAAGTGATGGAGTATTTGGAAAATTACTAATGATTTATTTTGCCTACTGTGCGTACACACAGAGGAATTTGTCCTCCACATTTAACCCATCCGTGCAGTAAAACACAGACACACATATACAGTCATGGCCAAAAGTTTTGATAATGATCCAAATTGAAATTTTTACAAAGTCTACTGCTTCAGTTTTTATAATGGCAATTTGCATATACTCCAGAATGTTATAAAGAGTGATCAGCTTAACAGCAATTAATTGCAAAGTCAATATTTGCCTAGAAATATTTATACATTGCAGCCCTGCCTTAAAAGGACCAGCTAACATCGTTTCAGTGATTGCTCCATTAACACAGGTGTGAGTGTTGATAAGGACAGGGCTGGAGATCAATCTGTCATGATTAAGTAAGAATGACACCACTGGACACTTTAAAAGGAGGCTGGTGCTTGGCATCATTGTTTCGCTTCTGTTAACCATGGTTATCTCTAAAAAAAACACGTGCAGTCATCATTGCACTGCACAAAAATAGCCTAACAGGAAAGAGTATTGCAGCTAAAAAGATTGTACCTCAGTCAACAATCTATCGCATCATCAAGAACTTCAAGGAGAGAGGTTCCATTGTTGCCAAAAAGGCTCCAGGGCGCCCAAGAAAGACCAGCAAGCACCAGGACCATCTCTTAAAAGTGTTTCAGCTGCGGGATTGGGCTACCTGTAGTGCAGAGCTTGCTTAGGAATAGCAGCAGGCAGGTGTGAGTGCATCTGCACACACTGTGAGGCGGAGACTCTTGGAGCAAGGCCTGGTCTCAAGGAGGGCAGCAAAGAAGCCACTTCTCTCCAGAAAAAACATCAGGGACAGACTGATATTCTGCAAAAGGTACAGGGAGTGGACTGCTGAGGACTGGGGTAAAGTCATTTTCTCTGATGAATCCCCTTACCGATTGTTTGGGACATCTGGAAAACAGCTTATTCAGAGAAGACAAGGTGAGCGCTACCACCAGTCTTGTCCCATGCCAACTGTAAAGCATCCTGAAACCATTCATGTGTGGGATTGCTTCTCAGCCAAAGGAATTGGCTCTCTCACAGTCTTTCCTAAAAACACAGCCACAACTTCTCCCAACCATCCAAGAACAGTTTGGTGATCAACAATACCTTTTCCAGCATGATGGAGCACCTTGCCATAAAGCAAAGGTGATAACTACATGGCTCAAGAACAAAACATAGAGATTTTGGGTCCGTGGCCCGTGGTCAGATCTTAATCCAATTGAGAACTTGTGGTCAATCATCAAGAGACGGGTAGACAAACAAAAACCTACACATTTTGACAAAATGCAAGCATTGATTTTGCAAGAATGGACAGTCAGTCAGCATTTGGTCCAGAAGTTGATTGAAAGCATGCCAGGGAGAATTGCAGAGGTCCTGAAGAAGAAGGGTCAACACTGCAAATATTTACTTGCTGCATTAACTCATTCAAACTGTCAATAAAAGCTTTTGTTGCTCATAATATGATTGCAATTATATTTCTGTATGTGATAAAAACATCTGACAAACACACATAAAAACCAGAGGGCAACAAATATTATTTGTGTAATTCTCAAAACTTTAGGCCATGACTGTACACACATTAGTGAAGTGATCACACATGCCCAGAGCAGTGGGCAGCCTTGAATACGGTGCCCGGGGAGCAATTGGGGTTAGCTGTCTTGCCTAAAGGCACTTTAGCCATAGTACTTGGTGGGACCAGGTATAGAACCGAAGACCTTCAGGTTACAAGGTTGGTTTCTTAACTACAATCCATGACTGCCCCACAGCAATACTGTGTCACTTTAGACAAAATGCAGAATGTATTTTAAATTAACAAAAATTTATACAAAAAACACTTTATTTAAAAATAGGTGTATCACATGGATCTGCTTCCAGAACCACCTTTAGCAGCAATTATTGTTCTGAGTAGTTTTTGCTCACTTTTCTTTATATTGATGTTTTTCTTTATTGAGGTTTGTTAGCATTTATTTTTGCACAGCTCTTGTAGGGTCCCTCAACAGCATTCTAAACAAGGTGAGGTCTGAACTTTCATTGAAACAACTTATTTTTTCTTTTAGACATTTCATTGTAGATTTTCTAATGCGCTCAGGATTATTGTTCTAATCGATGACAGTTTCAGCTGTATAGGCCACATGTTTGCTGTATAGGCCACACTGGAATCATGCAGAAGGAACGTCAGCTCCCAACAGGTTATAACATCAAATTTATCAGGGCAGTGAAAAAGCCTCAGACAGTTCACAAGGGCTCGACTGGGCTGTTAGCCACAGCCAAGGATTGTCAATTCACAGTGTACCTTGAAAGGCAGCTATAGTATCCAGAACACATTGCAAGGACGCCACTTAGGCTTGACTTAGTCTTAACATCTACTTCCACTAAGCAAGTAGTGCTGCTAGCGCTCACAGTCCCCTGGGAAGACTGAATAGAGGAGCCCCATGAATGAAAAAATACCTGGAGCTGGTAGGAGTCTGTTGACAGAGTGGCTGGTTAGCTTGCTGTGAGCCAATTGAGGTGGGCTGCAGGGATTTCTTAGGGCAATTAATGCACCGGGCTCTCAGACATCAGAGGGTTACTAGAGAGAAGAGTCACCAGAAACATCAGTGAGGCTGCCGAAAAAGCCTCAAGGTGGCTGTGGATTTAGAAGGGAGCAGCATGGGGTAGTGCGCTGCTTGGACACAAATCGGGGCCTGATCACCCCTGGTGGGTTTGCCCAGGAGAGGGTGTCTGATGATCTAAGACCCGAAACACCCAATGACCCTGGGTTCATTACTAACGATGTGTCCTAGCTGCACCACCAAAGTGTTCGAAATTATATGATGTAATGTCCACTCTAGAGAGATTGTAAATAATCTTTCTCACATCGAGGTGAGAACTTTAATCTTTATATATGGCCTTATAAGATTAGATTATTATGCATCAACAGTTGCATGTCTAAGCTAAATGCTGGTGTCTTTTCTCTCACACACCTAAATGTTTCCAACCAACAAACTAACTTTTATTTTGTCTTTATGAGGTGGTGAGTCTTGGAGATGATCTGTTAATAAATTATATTTGATAAGCAGCAAATATATTCAATTAACCTGTTCGAATTTTGTAAAAGCAGTAATTTACTTACTTTTTATAAACTAGGTTTATTACATAAATAATAGCATAGTGTAATTTGTCTTGTGTTGTTTATCTGAGGTTGTATATACCAAATTTTATGACATTGAAAGGACATGATTTCTTTTTTGTCCTGATACTAAATTTAAATAGACTGTTCTTCTATATATTTTGAACCACAGATTACATTTTAATTTGTCAAATGTTTAAGTAAAGCAAATTGTGAAGTATATACTCTCATTCATTTTTTAAAACAATTTCTTTATTTTCTTTGTGTTTTGTATTTTTGCTTGACAGGTGCGGTACAGGTTGTTACATGGAATGAGCAGTACCAGAAACTTACTACGAGTGATCAAAATGGCCTTATTATTGTCTGGATGCTCTATAAGGGTGAGTTAACCAAACAAGAAATGGTTATTTTTAGCAAAATATACTTATTTGATTCAGTGTAACATTTATTTTATCGATAGAAGTAAACTATTTAAAATTTTGTGTAGTTGGAAAGTGTGAAATACACAATCTCTTACTGAACTATGAACAAATTTACAGAGAACAATTCAAAGGCTTTCATCACCAGCTCATAGAAACCAGGACTATCCGACAGAAACACCCAACCTAGGTCTCAATCCATCCACTTCTATGAGTACACTCCATCTTTACACTATGTTCTAACATAGTGTGTGAATTTTAGCATAGTGGTAGCATCTCAAACTGAACACACAAGTAGAGTACTTGTTGGCAGTAAGGAACTCCCTCTTTTTACATCTTGTGCTCATATATCTGCTAGTTAAATAGCTTAATCTGGTTAAATGTACATGTATATATAGCCGGATTGTGAGCACTGAAGAAAAGGAGTGTCCATTGTTTAAATTGAACATTTTTGTTAGTTGTAAAATAAGTCAGCTTACAACTCATAGATCACTTCATCTTACCGTTTTTCTCAGATCAAAGCTTTATGACTTTAGGGCCCTTTATTGCATCTCAGAAACTTGATGACCCATGTTTACCATGTTATCAAACAGCAGATTTTAATTTGGGTAGGGAAAAATGCTTTTTTTTGTCTAAAATACCCTTAAATATCATTGCAGCATATTTGTGATTGGTATTAATAAACACACTTTAATTCTGGTGTGTACTGTGTTTCAAACAGGATCTTGGTATGAGGAGATGATTAATAACAGGAATAAGTCAGTGGTAAGAAGCATGAGCTGGAATGCGGATGGTGAGAAGATCTGCATCGTGTATGAAGATGGGGCTGTTATTGTAGGATCGGTGGAAGGTAAGTTGTACAACTCTGCGATACTGGAGAAACATAGATATAGATTTAGTTATTAAGCAGAAGCTCCTGTCCAAAGCGAGTCAGTAGTTGAGGAGGAACCTGTTACACTGTAGTATTATTAAAACTAATCATTATCCAATCTGGTTTCAATTCTAAATTCACCCTATATTTCCCCGCCCCCCTCATATCAAGTACTTCTGGAAGAGATGTGGGACACAGTCAGCTCATTGGTGCATAGGAATGGTCAAACTGTTCTCGAGATATTTCTGTTTTTTCAAGCCAAAATTCCCATTCACTTTTCATTATAGTAATATTTGCACCCCCGTAACTTGGCCAATTTTTAATTACAAAGACGAAATTAGAGATGGCTGCAGCCAGAATGGTCTTGTGAAATCACAGCATGACCACATTCTTCCTTCACTCATGATCACTCTTCAAATGTGGCTTAGTTCATTTCCTATGGTTCATTTTCCTATGGGATTTTTAAAGTGGCATATCTCCGTTAATTTTTGAGCTACAAACACGAAACTCGCCATGTCCAGTGTGATTTGCACCTACCAGCTAAAACCACAGACTGATTGCTATTAGTTTATTTTTATTTCTTTTCAAAAATCGCATTCCTCCTCATCCAGACTCTAGCCACACTACAGGACCTTGGACTGCGTCCGTTTTTTTCTGGTTCTTCATTACAAATGCAGTAAAGGATAAGTTATAATATTAAAGGCCAATGAAATCACCACAGCCTTTGTATCTTATGGGACATCCCTTGGTCACTTGGCCATGCCTAGTTTTTTCCCCTTTATTTGTAGTAATTTTTGAATAGTTTGAGATCTCAAAGCCGCTCCAAATCTAAATTGTCCTGACCATTGATGTGACCAAAGCTTATAGACATCCTATTACCCAGCCATACCCACTTTGCAATTTCACAAAATGATTTCCGCTTGTCCAAACATCAGTGTTGCTCACAAAACCTGCGCCTTTTAAAAATGTCCGTTACACGATGCTCTTTAAGTACATCATACTCAAACTGTAAACCATGTTGATAGGTGTTTTTAGCGATGCATGGACTTATCAGTGTGTATATATTTATATATATATATATATATATATATATATATATATATATATATATATATATATAATGTAATATATGTTAATATACACATTTTTGACTGTAGAGGTCTTTTTTTTGTTTGATATGATTAATGTGAAGTCTGGTCTTAAGCATATTAGTCTTGTTGTAGGAAACAGGATCTGGGGAAAGGAGCTTAAAGGAATACAGCTGGCTCATGTGGCCTGGTCACCTGACAGCAAGATCCTTCTGTTTGGATTGACCAATGGAGAGATACATATTTATGACAACCAAGGCAATTTTATTGTAAGTAGGTACATGCATATTTCTTTTTATATTTATACATACCTACTTACATACTAACTTATAAAAATAAATGAGTGTAAACAACTAAAATGTTGAAGATACTGTGTACTGTGAGATACATGTCGACTCAACTGTTTATTGTTGCTGGTTTAAATGACATTATTACATAATTTCAATACATTGCAAAAAAATCACAAATAAATAAATATAGAGTTATGGTTTCAAATTTTTACATAGACACATTGAAATGTGTGGACCAATTGCAATAGATCAACATTTGTAGATATAGATAGATAGATTGAATACTTTATTTATCCCGAAGGAAATTTAGCACCTAGTAGCAGAATCACTACAATACACTTTTTATTATAATAAAGGGAATGAATATAAAGAAAATATATTTACATTTACAGATAGATATATTACAGATAAATTACAATCAGAGTGAAGTGCAATATGCATGACAGTTTAAAGTGAATAAAGGATGAAAATTTACTGTGGTAAAATGGGATAGGGTGACCAGATTCCAATCCACCAGATGTGGGACAACGACTATGTTTGTCTGGGACACCAATGCATGGTCAAAAATAACTTAAAAAAGAAGAAACATCTCTATTCTGCCCCTTTAGCACATAATATACATACATGCATACATATATACAGTCATATGCAAAAGTTTGGGCACCCCTATTAATCTTAATCATTTTTAGTTCTAAATATTTGGGCCATTTCTATTTGATATATCTAATAACTGATGGACACAGTAATATTTAAGGATTAAAATGAGGTTTATTGTACTAACAGAATATGTGCAATATGCATTAAACCAAAATTTGACAGGTGAAAAAATATGGGCACCTCAACAAAAAAGTGACATTAATATTTAGTAGGTCCTGCAAAAAAACAGCCTCTAGTCACTTCCTGTAGCTTTTAATCAGTTCCTGGATCCTGGATGATGGTATTTTTGACCAATCCTCTTTACAAAACAATTCCAGTTCAGTTAAGTTTGATGGTCGCCGAGCATGGACAGCCCGCTTCAAATCATCCCACAGATGTTCAATGATATTCAGGTCTGGGATGGCCATTCCAGAATATTTTGTAATTGTTCCTCTGCATGAATGCCTGAGTAGATTTGGAGCGGTGTTTTGGATCACTGTCTTGCTGAAATATCTATCCCCGGCGTAACTTCAACTTCGTCACTGATTTTTGAACATTATTCTCAAGAATCTGCTGATACTAAGTGGAATCCATGCGACCCTCAACTTTAACAAGTTTCCCGGTGCTGGCATTGGCCACACAGTCCCAAAGCATAATGGTGCCTCCACCAAATTTTACAGTGGGTAGCAAGTGTTTTCCTTGGAATGCTGGTTTTTTTTGACGCCATGCATAACGCCTTTTTGTATGACCAAACAACTAAATTTTTGTTTCATCAGTCCACAGGACCTTCTTCCAAAATAAAGCTGGCTTGTCCAAATGTGCTTTTGCATACCTCAGGCGACTCTATTTGTGGCGTGCTTGCAGAAACGGCTTCTTTCGCATCACTCTCCCATACAGCTTCTCCTTGTGCAAAGTGTGCTGTATTGTTGACCGATGCACAGTGACACCATCTGCAGCAAGATGATGCTGCAGCTCTTTGGAGGTGGTCTGTGGATTGTCCTTGACCGTTCTCACCATTCTTCTCCTCTGCCTTTCTGATATTTTTCTTGGCCTGCCACTTCTGGGCTTAACAAGAACTGTGCCTGTGGTCTTCCATTTCCTTACTATGTTCCTCACAGTGGAAACTGACATGTTAAATCTCTTAGACAACTTTTTGTATCCTTCCCCTGAACAACTATGTTGAACAATCTTTGTTTTCAGATCATTTGAGAGTTGTTTTGAGGAGCCCATGATTCCAACAACTTGCAATTAGCCAACTTAAATACCTTTACTCATGATTGGATACACCTGGCTATGGAGTTCAAAGCTCAATGAGGTTACCAAACCAGTTTTGTGCTTCAGTAAGTCAGTAAAAAGTAGTTAGGAGTATTCAAATCAATAAAATGATAAGGGTACCCATACTTTTGCACCTGTCAAATGTTGGTTTAATGCATATTGCACATTTCCTGTTAGTACAATAAATCTCATTTCAATCCTGAAATATAACTGTGTCCATCAGTTATTAGATATATCAAACTCAAATGGCTGTTGCACACACCCAAATATTTAGAACTAAAAATGATTAAGATTAATAGGGGTGCCCAAACAGAACAGACAGTTCTTTAATGTCCTAAAAGGTATGACTTTGCTGTATTCCTCCAAAGAGTATATGTGTATATATAACTTGTATATCTTATTTAAATGTACCTTTCTCTAACATAAGAAAACATAGTAAACATGGAACTTTCATACCATTTCACAGTGTTTCTTAAATTAAAACTCGTTTGAATCTTGTTTGGGTTTTAGCAGGAACGCATGCATAGACTGGGAAACCTCCTTTTGAGCAACATGTGATATATTCTTCCAGATCTCGTGCTGCATGCCGGTGTTGTTCTGACCTGATTTGCTTAATTTGTGTTGGTGGGCGCGGCCTTAACATGCGTCCGCGTTCCCGATTGGTTGATATTCAAACAGCCCGCCTCTCCCCCGATAACAGACAACACAGCCATCCAATGGCAGATTATAAAACACGCATTTCAAAACTGCAGTCTGACTTTCAATAACAAAGCGGGACAACGACTCAATTTGCGGGACACCTGAAAAGTAACGTATTTGTTGCACAAAGCGGGACATCTGGTCACCCTAAAATGGGAGTATGTACATATGCACGCAAAGTGTCAAAATTGCAATATTAAAAACAAAAAATAAAGTGCCCAGTATGGAGGGTGATCTAAGTGATCATGTGCAAAAAAACAATAAAAAGTTTTTACATGTCCTATTGACCTTATTTGTTCTTCCGGCCCAAACAAGTTGTATTAAAAAGCTTATTGGCCTTCGGAACAAATGATCTCCTAAGTCTGTCTGTAGAGCAGCTCAGTGACAGCAGCCTGCTACTGAACATGCTCCTTTGGTCCATAATAATGGTGTGCAGTGGGTGACCATCATCATCTATAAGTATATACTATACGTCTTATAGAACTACACAAAACAGCTGGCACCAATTAAAGAAACAGAATCTATGACCTCAGAATTCTCCTTATTCTTATGGTCAGCGGAAACATTACCTGGAGCTGTATTATTTTAAAAGTTTCACATTTTTAACAAAATTTTTTGTATTTAACATTACAGCAACAATCGTCTTTTAAGCCTTTCTCCTGCGTGTACCCGCATCCTTCTTAAAAACCACAATTCTTAAAAATGATATTTGTAAATATAACATATGTATGTATATTTTATGGTCTGTCAGCAGTCATATTAGCCTATTTTGCTTCCTTAAGGATAAAAAAGTCTTTTTTTTTTTAAATATATCTTTATTTGAAATCGTAAATAAAATGAATTTATTTTTCTGTGATGGAAATATTTTCTATTACTGATTTTGGTAATTTATGTAGTTAATTTATTTAGGGCATGCTATGCCTTGTAAAAAATATTCAGTGTTTTTAAAAACCAGTTTAGACATTAGCTATTTTTTCAAAATCCAAGACAAGAAATATATTACGCTTATTTAAAGTATGCATTGGAATGAATGAAATGCTGTCTGAAAAATGTCCGAAAATTTTAATTATTGTTCATCACAAGTATATTTGATATTTAAATAGATGAAGATGACCCTGCATTGCCTTGTTAATGTCACGGGACCCTTGAGCATCATTGGAATCCAGTGGTATCCTGGAACAGAAGGTTATATTGAGCCCGACTGCCCCTGCCTCGCGATCTGCTATGAAAATGGCCGTTGTCAGATCATGCGCTATGAGAATGATGACAGTGAGTAAAATAATATTTATTTTAAGTATAAACAAGTCATCAAGTCTCAATTCAGTCCTTTTTTTAATATGAAAAACAAAACATGACATGAAAATGTCACTCTGTAGAGCTTTTCCAATCTTTCCCTCAGTAAATCAGTGTCATAACACTTACTTTGTAAAAATCTTACTTTTCATATTATCATTGTTAATGTCCATTGAGGACAAAAAGGGTAATTCAGTAAATCCAGGTTCCAAACTGACTTAATTTTATGACCACACATTTATTGGACAGACAGTGTTTGTTCTTGTGTTTTTGTCTGTTACTTTAGAATCTGCGGTCTGTTCACAGGTTAACCCCTTTTCCCCCTCTTAGTGATTATGCTGAATGTCGGCCCTTTTTGTTAAAAACAGCATTTTCATATAAGTGTGTGACAGTAGTGCTGTGGTGCTAAGAGGGAGGAATGATAGAGCACCTGACACTGCCTGATGACCCTTTGCACCCTTTATAAGCTGTATCATTAGATGCTGTTAGGAGAGAGCTTCCATGGACCCGACAGGAGCAGGACAGTCACCGAGTTACACCTGCCAACAGCTGTCTCTTTGATATAGATTTGATATAGATTGCCTAGTCAGACATCCGTCATGAGCTATCCTGTCTCCCGTCCTCATTCCTGGTTTTGTGAGGAGAGGTTCAATGACCTGACAGGAGCAACGAACTATACCAGCCAACACATTGTAGTTTAAATGTGATTTTAAATGCAGTGTGAATAAAGCGTGTTTCCGTTGGGGAGAAATCCATTCCTACCCCCCCCCCCCCCATTTCATTGGTGTTGAAATCCCACTCCTGTCAGTTCCATGAAAGCTCTTTTCCCACAGAACCATTCTGATGGAGGGGGAGAAGGGTTAAAGTGCTTAATTGATTTCATCCTCATTTAATTCTTTTGGTTTGTGTAGATCCACTGATCATCGATACTGGTATGAATGTTGTGAGTATTCAGTGGAACCATTGTGGAAGTGTTCTCGCTATAGCTGGATCCCTCAAGAATCCTGCTGGCGATAAAGATTTAAATGTGTTAAATTTCTACACACCGTTTGGAGAGGTGAGGACTGACATACACACTATAATATATACACTATTAAAGTTATAGCCCAGCGATAGATTGGCGCCCTGTCCTGGGTGTATCTGCCCAGCGCCCGAAATGTTCTCCCCTGGATGGGCATGGGGAACCCCCCCGCAACCCTAATATTGGATAAAGCGGAAGATAATGAATGAATGAATGAATGAATGAATGAATAATTGAATGAATGAATTAAAGTTATAATTCAAATGGAAGGTATAATTTTATATTGACATTATTGAAATTGAAGTTTTGTTTGTCTATGCACATAGGATTTGTAACATAGGACTAAAAATAAGAGTGCTTTTACATCCGAGTTGGTCTATAACTTTATATTCAATACAGTACAGTGTAGTGGAACTTATCACAACAAAACAAAGCATTGTTTCCCGGCACTTATTTTAATAAGGTAGGTTCTTGCAATTGCTGGGATAATTATTTAATGAAATGCAGACCCAGCTTTCTAAATCTAGACTCTGCATTGCATACAAAATATTTTGAAGTCTTCAGATTTGATGATGCCATTCATATAATCGAAGCATTCAGGAACATAAGCAACAAAGATCTTTGATTTTCGACCCTAGAGACCAACTTCTTTTTTTTTGACTGCTTGATTGAGATTCTGTTTCACTATGATTAAATCAGTTTCAACTATTATTTGTCTTTTGTGGTTCTCTTTTGTATGGTTGGGTCCAGTTATGTCAACATTTAGCACCATGCTGTGCACTTTACACCCTGAGAGAATCAGTACTCCTCAGCTTAATGCTAAAAGTATGCCCCAGCAAATAAGGACTGCACACCAATCGTTAGTGGAACCCCCATCTCCCCATCTGACACTTTCACCACAAACCACAATAGCAAAAATGTTTGCACTATTCAACTCATGTTTGCTTAAAACATCTCAACTGTTTATATGTTTTTAAAGAAATTAAAACTTATAGGGTGGCATGGTGTCTTAGTGGTCAGTACGTTCGTCTGTCATTTCTGTGGATTCCAGGTTTGAATTCCAATCTGGGTTGCTTTTCCATGTTCTTCCCCATGCCCATCCAGGGGAGAATGTTTCGGGCGCTGGGCAAATACACCCAGGACAGGATGCCAACCTATCTCTGGGCACACACTCACTCACACAGACACACTCTATATGGGGCAATTTGGAGAATTCAATTGACTTGATCCATGTTTTTGGACTTTGGAAACCCTCGCAGACACAGGGAGAACATGGAAGATTCCACCGAGACGGGGTTCAAACCGGAAACCCCTTGCGCTGAGAGGCGAACGTGCTAACCACTAAGCCACTGTGCCGCCCTGCATTATACTATATAGTTCTTAATTAAGTTGTGAGTGAGTAATCTTTACAAGTTTTTTCGTGTTATTCCAGTTAAGTAATTTACAATGTGTTTTAATTTGTAATTTTTTGCATGTAGCATCTTCGTACACTAAAGGTTCCAGGAAAGCAAATGACTGCACTTTCATGGGAAGGTGGAGGACTAAGAATTGGTGTTGCTGTTGATTCCTACATTTACTTTGCCAACATCAGACCCGATTACAAGGTATGTTAGTGCAGCTTTTTGCAGAATGCAGAAGGAAACTATACTGCAATGTTATTTTATGTTTTGGACTTTTGAGAGCCACTGGATCCTAATAAACTCAGAGTATTTATATAATGTTTTTAACAGAAGATATCAGAATTGAAAGTCTTTACATAGTTAGCCAAATGGGGCTTTAAATGTTCCTCTGAGTGACCTTGACACCAGGCTATTTATTGAAATAGAGAATAATGATATTGACAGTGTGTGTGAGAGTGGGGGGAGATCTCATATACACAAAGCCACACACCAGGGTAAGATACATAATATACAAACAAATCACAGTGATGAGCACACAATAAAAAGCCAGTTTATTTAACATGAATTTATATTTAGCGTTCCTTCTTACCATTATCTCTCTGTTTATGAACCCTATGCATGACTTCATATTCAAAAGGTTATAGGTTACTGGGAGCATGTCTAAGTAAGTTATAAGGTCCTTAGCCTAGTCTTAAAAACTGGACTGTGAATCCTGGATGATTTCCTTTAAAACATCTTCTTAGGTGGGTGTTTCTTAGAAATAAATATTTTTCACATGCATTTTAGTTGCTGTACTGTAGTTCAAGTCTAGTGTTAGTGACAATAGGAAACCATGGTGTGGAATTTGCATGTTCTTCCTGTGCCTGAGTTTGTTTTGTACCAGAAACTGGTAGGTGTATTTGTGATACTAAATTAAGCTAGGTGTAAATATGATAATCTCATTTTCAGTTTTGCACTGAACAGATATTTCGTTTAACAAATAAAAAATGAAATCATCTGTCATAAACATCCTGCTCGGGCGGCATGGTGGCTTAGTGGTTAGCACATTCACCTCCCAGCGCTAGATATCCTCGGTTCGAATCCCCATCTGGGTGAAGTTTCCATGTTCTCCCTGTGTCCGCGTGGGTTTCCCCTGCGTTCTCCGGCTTCCTCCCACAGCCCAAAAACATGGATCAAGGTCATTAGAATGTGTGGACATTTCACACAGAATTAACCTTGTCTAACCTACATGGGAATTACACCCTGAACATTTTGTTATTAGGCAAATAACTGCATCACAGTGTCATCCAGTATATTGTATATTTTAAATTATATTTAAGGTGTATGATAAATTTTAAGGTCAATTTTCTTATTCCAATTAAATGCCTTGTCACTTTGCAGTGGGGTTACTGTTCTAACACAGTGGTGTATGCATATACTCGGCCTGACAGAATGGAGTACAGCGTGGTCTTTTGGGACACGAAGAACAATGAGAAATTTGTTAAGTATGTGAAGAGTCTAATTTCAGTCACCGCTTGTGGAGATTTCTGCATTCTGGCTACTAAAGCAGATAATTACCATCCACAGGTACAAAGATATGCAAACATGTATACACAGAGTAATATGCTTTTCAAATTAATCCAAATCAGAAAAAAAATTTTTATAAAGAAAAGGAGAATTAAATGAACAAAGCTATAAAATCATACGGAAGTAATGAGACCTGTATTTGATTTCACAGACCTAAAAAAGGTGTATTTATTATTATTATTATTATTATTATTATTATTATTATAATAAATTAAATGGGGCAGCACGGTGGCTTAGTGGTTAGCACGTTCGCCTCTCAGCGCTAGGGATTCCTGGTTCGAATCCCCATCTGGGTGGAGTTTCCATGTTCTCCCCGTGTCTGTGTGGGTTTCCTCCGGGTTCTCTGGTTTCCTCCCACAGTCCAAAAACATGGATCAAGTTAATTGAATTCTCAAAATTGCCCTATTTAGAGTGTGTCTGTGTGAGTGAGTGTGTGCCCAGCGATGGATTGGCGCCCTGTTCTGGGTCTATCTGCCCAGCGCCCGAGACGTTCTCCCCTGGATGGGCATGGGGAACCCCACCGCGACCCTAATAGAGGATAAGCGGGAGATAATGAATGAATGAATGAATAAATTAAATGAGTCCTTATGCTTTATGTATTATGGCTTAATACAAAGACACAATGGTAGGCAAATTCATGCTAAACATACTTATCTGACTGAAAAATGGCCTGTGACCTCTAATGGTTTTAAACTCATCTTTATGTAAATGGTTAAATTAATTAAACATAAAAACATATGTTTATCTTTAAGATAACTGTTTATTATTCTAAAAGGGAAAAATTTAATTGTTACAGCAGAATCAAAGATAGTAAAAGATATATAAACAAAAATATTTTAAAAAGACTATAAAAATAATTTAAGAGGCGGCACGGTGGCTTAGTGGTTAGCACGTTCGCCTCTCAGCGCTAGGGATTCCCGGTTCGAATCCCCATCTGGGTGGAGTTTCCATGTTCTCCCCGTGTCTGCGTGGGTTTCCTCCGGGTTCTCCGGTTTCCTCCCACAGTCCAAAAACATGGATCAAGTCAATTGAATTCTCCAATTTGCCCCCTATAAGAGTGTGTTTGTGTGAGTGAGTGTGTGCCCAGCGATGGTTTGGCGCCCTGTCCTGGGTCTGTCTGCCCAGCGCCCGAGACGTTCTCCCCGGATGGGCATGGGGAACCCCATCGCGACCCTTATAGAGGATAAGCGGGAGATAATGAATGAATGAATGAATAAAAATAATTTAAGCATAAAGTAGAGTGAAAAGTGTTTTAATTTTACAAAAATTTCACAGCAACTGGCACTTTTAGATTTTTGTAAGTTGAAAAAAAAACTATAGGTTAAAATATTGCACATTTTAAAAATAATTTTAACTTAGAAATCTTACATATACTTCAACTATTTATAGGTACTTTTATTTGTGGAGGATCATATCAGCTGCTGTAAGCAGTCCAGTTTCAGGTCATAGTGGATTTAAAGGTCTTAGTTTCTGATGTGCATTTAACTTCTGTCTTTATGTTTTGCTTATTTTGGATTTAAACGACTGGAGGATTCAGATCCAGAAGCTGGAGCAGCAATGGTAATAACAATATAAGAATAAACTCAAATAATTTTTTGTACTTTATACTTTAACCCAACTATATTAAACCATCAATTTAATATATTGGGCAATTGACCTCCAGTTGGAATGAAAAAGTGTGTGCACTGCCTTAAAATGGCTTGTATGGCTGTTTGGTTTTCATTTTGGCATGTCCATTTTTGCCTACACATTGGGTGTCTGCTACAGAATATTCTTTTACTGATCACATCTAGAAGTACCGATCAAAAAATAAGATGCAATTGTAATCCTAATTGTCCTTAAATTAAACAAGAAAGAAAAAACAATATAATCCTTAAATAATTTGTTAAAACATTAATTGAGTGACAAAAGTATATGAACCTGAACATTTTCAGAGGCAGTAATTTCAACCTGGTGTATTTGCTTGTTTTCGTCCAGTTTAGATCATAACTTTGAGGAACTTTTCTAGCCTGAAGACCTAAAACCACTTTTACTAAAACACTTTTTGTTCATGCTTTTTGCTTTTTATTTTATTTGAATAAAACCATGCACCCACCTGCACCTGTTGTCATCCTATTGATCGTTACTTTAAAAATTGTTTAACCACAAGGTTCTTGTACTTTAGTCACTACCCACTAATATGTAATAATATATAATTTAATGTAAACTAAAAAGAACAAGATTTATGTCCCTTTTGTGTTTAATTATGTGTTCTACTTTTAAAATTATTTCAGAATTTAGATACAGTATTTAATTTTCTATTAATTAAAAAACAACTCTAAGGGGGAGACTTTGATGAACCTTGCATGACATTCTACTTACACTGATCAAATTATTCTGTCTATTTTCTTTTCTTTTGTTTAAAGTAAAATATTTATATATGTTTACTGTATAACTAATTGAATAGCCTGTGTATTAGGTAATTATTCTTAGATCTCATTCAGGTGAGGGAAATAAAAGCTACTGTAATGATATTACATATGGTCCTAAAAGCAAACTAATTTCTTGTGTTTATTTACTTCTCCAGTATGTCTTAGTGTTGTGTAACTGCATTGGGACTCCCCTGGACTCTAAATACATTGATATTGGTAAGTCTGCGATATCCATACAAAAAAAAAAAAACAAACAAACACATATTTATTTTAGTTTGGTCTCCTAAATGGTTTGTACTTTCTAGATTTACTGTAAAAATGTTGGTACAATTTGGTAAATACAATAAAACCAAGATTTTGTGATTAATTCTGTCACATGCCAGGATACAATTAGTTTCCAAGAAAGGATTTGGCAGACACAGAAATAGGTTTTTTCACAGATGAATGGTGTAACTTCCATGACAACATTTATTTGTTTATAATTTGTTTAACATCAGCTTACCATCCATTACATTGCAATGGGGGTGAAAGTAATGAGGACCGGAGACAGGATTTGATCCCAACAAAAAGGCTTTATTGTTGTTGACATGACATGCATACATTCAAAAACACCAGGCTTTTACAGTATTAATCTTATGCGCGCGTACCGTGTCCACTGTTCCACCAGCTCTTTGTGGCAATTTCATTTTATTTATTGGTTTTGTATTTGGGATAAAACGATTAAAAGTCTCCAAGGTAAACCCACATTGGCATGGAAAGGACATGTGACTACATAAAAAGCACCTTTGTGAAGCTATTTTTATTAACAACTAAATGTACAAATATTTTAATAAAATGGAAAATTCAGCATTTTTTAAACCAACTGTAGATAAAAATTATGGAATTATGTAATGTACAAGAAAACAATATGAAATCACAAAAAATGTTTTTGTAAAAAAAAATAATTATTACCTTGTCACTCCACAGATTAATATCTTTTCTAATTAGAAAACAACATTGTATGTCGAGCTGGTTCCAGCTGTCTCAAATGGTGGTAACTGATTAACTTTGTAAGATAAAGACATTGATCAATTTATAATATATTATACAGTGTATATATATATATATATATATATATATATATATATATATATATATATATATATATATATAATATTGCTTCCAAGTTACTTTTACGTGTGTGTTAAAACACCAATAAATTGCAGGCTGTGCCGCAAATTCACTGGTAATAGAAATTAGTTTCTGTCCTTCAGAATTTCCATTTATTTAAACTTTACGGTCACTTTGATCCTTAGGGTAAGGATTAAGTGCTCTAAAGTCATTGCTGTAGCATTCTGGCAATGTAGAGGATGAGAAACTAGTGGCACCCTAAAAGAAAAAGAAAAGCAGAAAAGGTTAATTTTACCTAGTTTCCCAATACTAATTTATTATTTGAAGATCTCATTATTTTAAGTATCAATTATTAACATTGTAAAATAATAATAGCAATATTATTAACATTATCTTACATATCTACACACAATGAGACAACAGCTATTTGTTTAATATATTTATTATAACAAAAACTACAACAACAATGTGGTAGATATGTGCTTCAATAGTATTTCATAATACGAGGAGAAGCCCCCATTCATGGATATTATGGCTTTCATATTATAACTTCTTGCACTTTATTTTTATTTTTTTTTTACAAAAATAGAGTTGTAAAGAGTTTTGGTACATTATAGGTAATGAAAATTTTCAAAATTCAAAATGTATATACAGTGGAGGAAATAAGTATTTGATCCTCCACTGACTTTAAAAGTTGTAATACAAAAAAATGAATGAAATGAAACAAATGAAACATCTCATAATTTTATGCCAGCTTTATTTTAACAGTGCCACATAGAATATCAAAAGAAAAACATAGAAAATTACATGAAATGAGAAATAAAAAATAATTTCTCCATTTTTCTTTTGATATTCCATGTGGCACTGTTGAAATAAAGCTGGCATTAAATTACTAGACGTTTCATTTGTTTTTTTGTTAATAAAACTTTTAAAGTCAGTGGGGGATCAAATACTTATTTCCTCCACTGTAATTATAGACAGAGCTAACAATTATTCCCTCTCCCCACCCCCTGTCTCATTCGGCACCTCAAATTTGTATTATTTTTTTTCTTTTTATTTATATATACAAAATATATTAAATATATATATATATGTATATATATATATATATATATATATATATATATATATATATATATATATATATATATATATATATATATATATACCACAGACTACAAAGCATAAATATATTCTTTAGAAGTATCATGTAGGCCTACTTTATATTCACATTATAGTCAAGTTTTTATGCAAGTTGGACATTTATAAAGATGGAAGTGACTTATTAGTGTTACTACCTTTCCTGGCCTCCAGAGCAATAATTCTTTGCTTGTGTTCCCACCAGTTTCTTTCAGACATCATGCTAAATTCCTTGCCCTCTCCTCAGTCCACATCCCTTACATTCTTTAAGGTCTACTTGAGATTTGCAAAAAGACTAGATAGTTTGAAGAGTGTGTGAGATTCTTTATCTGTGCTGTAAATGTTTGATTTGAAGACATCTATGTATTTACTGTATATAAAATGTCTTTAGGATGATTTTTTATATTTAATATATAATTAAACAATATATGTGTTCAGGACCATCACACCAACACCATTCATTTTTTTAGACTCACTGTTTATTTATGGTAAGTTCCACTTACCATATAGATGCACTCTGTGGTTTTACAAATGTAGACAGTAGTCCATCTGTTCTGCACACTTCCATAGTCCTGGTTTTCAGTGAGCAGGCCTAAAATTGTTGAATTACAAGGTGCATTTATATAGTGAAAGAAACTGTTTGTAGGTTTATCTTAAAAGGTGCTTGGTGAGTATATGGGCTTGTTGAACATATGCTTAAAAAGGCATGAGCATTAATATTAAAAAATTAACCCTTGCTGCAACATTTTCTATTTTCTTTTAAAGCTTTAGCTCTCATAACAAGACCTGGCATTAAATGTGTTATAAGCTATTTTATTTACAACTACTGTTTAAATTTTAATCACCTTTTCTCATTTACAGACCCTCTGTTTGTCACTATGACAAAGACTCACGTTATTGCAGCTTCCAAGGAGGCCTTTTACATTTGGCAGTATCGTGTAGCCAAGAAGCTCACAGCATTGGAGATCAATCAGGTTACAAAGACCAGGAAGGAAGGCCATGAAAGGTCAGTAGGAAGAGTGGCTATAATTTTGGTTTGAAAAAGCTGTGTATTTTAGTTCTGAAAACTATTGAAATAAAAAGAGAAGGAAAGGAATGCAGCATGAGGCAGATGGGAGGCATTTGTTTTATGACTTTGTGCTATCTATCAATACTTGGACACTGATGGATATTTAGTAATAAATTTAAATAAATTAAACATTAAATGTTACTGTTAAGCATAAGTCCTTGATTATCAGCACATGTAAATTCATCTATTAAATCAGATGTTTTGGTATTTTGCTGGTCTGGAGCATTCCGGTATGCGGTGACATGGTGCCATAAAGGATAGACAGCAGCAATAATCCTAGTAAAGCAGTTTCCAAGATTAAAACTGAAGAAAATAACCAAGTGGATGTGCTAGCAAATTTAGAACCATGATGATATTGTGGAATTGCAAAAATATAAGGAAGCCAAGTCTCAAACTCTACATGCGCCAGTGAGCATGATAAATGCTAAACTAAACTGCTAAACTTCATTATAGTTCTATTATAAAAATGACTGAACATGTGTGTTTGACAAGAAAAACATCAACAACAAAAAGTACAACATTTTTAGCTTATATATATATATATATATATATATGTGTATATATATATATATATATATATATATATATATATATATATATATATATATATATATATATATATATATATATATATATATATACCTTGATTAGTCCCGCTATGGGGAACATTATAGGGTGTAAGTAAAAAAATTATTTCTTAGGGTTAAAATTTCTTTAGAACTACTAATAGATGCCAAGTGATTTTAGATTAAAAAATGTACAAAACAAATTATTAAACAACAAAGTATGCACATGAAGCTCTTGTGACTTTATATGTGTTTGATGGGAATGTTAATCATATTTAAGCTTTTTAAATAAGGGGTTTTCATGTTATTTACTAATAAATTAGATTAGGTAAATTACTTCACTAGAAAGAGTCTAGTGTCTACTTTTTAGTAAGAATTTAAGAAACCGTTGTTAGGATATGGGGAATAATTACAATAATTGTAAAAGGGACAGTAATTAAATATTAGTTAAATCTCAAATCCAGCTGTTTGTAATCTTTACTCTCTGTGGTCTCTTCTGCAGGATATTCCATATTGATGACACTCCAAGTGGAACCACAAATGGGGCTCTTGACTTTGCCAAAGCCCTTGCAGTAAGTCCCAGATAACTGACACATAACTGTTACTAAGAGAAACAAGTGATTTTCATAAACACCGACATTCTATCATCTTTTTGTAGAAGGCTTAGTGAAATAACATCATAAATTATTCAGTATAGCTGAATACTAAAACTAACATGCAGTGTTTTAGATGTTAATACAGGTTACCTTTAAATTACCTCTCCTATCTCAAATGCGAAGGGTAACCTTGCAAATTTTGCTTACAATACTTTTTAGAATGTAAACCTATTCTTCCTGTCTGAATTGGCAGCATTTTGTCAAGTTTCTACACAACATTTTTTTTGTGAAATACATACTTTATAATGGGGCGGCACGGTGGCTTAGTGGTTAGCACATTCGCCTCTCAGCGCTAGGGATTCCCGGTTTGAATCCCTATCTGGGTGGAGTTTCCATGTTCTCCCTGTGTCTGCGTGGGTTTCCTCCGGGTTCTCCGGTTTCCTCCCACAGTCCAAAAACATGGATCAAGTTAATTGAATTCTCAAAATTGCCCAATTTAGAGTGTGTCTGTGTGAGTGAGTGTGTGCCCAGCGATGGATTGGCGCCCTGTCTTGGGTCTATCTGCCCAGCGCCCGAGACGTTCTCCCCTGGATGGGCATGGGGAACCCCACCGCGACCCTAATAGAGGATAAGCGGAAGATAATGAATGAATGAATAAACATACTTTATAATGGCCACTAGAATACACTTATAGATTTGTCTATAAGCTAGTGCCGAATTGTCAGGTCCTTCAAAGCCTTAAATATCTGAATCACAGCTTTATGTTAATCAAATTTGGTTCATGAATACTTATTACATAATTCCAAATGATCTGTCCGCTTCCTTTCATAGCATTTTCCCGGTTGCACCACTTAATTTTTATTAAAGCATTTAAAATTTCATCATCTTTAGCTGCCAGAGTTAAATCATTGGCCCAAGGCCAAAAATAAGTGTCGTTTCAGCATAAGCTTCAATGGAAATAAAAAAGGACTTCTTAATGAAAGTAACTCTTTTTAAGGAAAAAATATGATGGATTTTGTGTACAAATAATCAGGATTTAATGAGGATTTTTGGTGTTAGTTTCCTGAATAATATTGCAATTTATTGAGATTATTGTTGGTAAATTTTTATGTTTGGCTACAGAAATGTAATGGGGTGGACACGAATAAAGACCGGAAACAGGATTTCAAAGACTCAGGAACAGGCTTTATTTACACATTATTTAAAATTCATTAAAACCCATAGTTTATATAAAACAGGAGCTTGTGATTGAACTCTGCAGCTTATAAAGGGTGCACAGGTTAATTACCGGAGCGTTACTTATCTTTTATCAAAGACATTGCACATGACTCTTCCTTTTTCCCCAGTGTCGCTGCACTTCTATTTATCTATCTGCAATGCAACAGTTATTTTAACTGTACTTTTATTTTTTTTAAATGAGATGTTTTTATAGCCATAAAATAGTTATTAACAGGTAGATTAATTCAGATTAAGCATTACTGAAGGCCTAGGTGTAAAGGCCTGCCACTGTTATAAGCCATTGGTCACAACGCAAGAGGAATGCTTGCTTTATAGGCCTTTTCCTAGACACAAGACTAATTTGTGACCATGTCTCAGTTTTTCTTAACATTTTAATGTTTTTTTTTTTTTTTTGAAAAAAGGATTATCAACATGATGGTGCCTGCATAATCCTTAATAGTTGAAATGGTGGTGTTGCTTCATTGTTAATTTATTTCGTGTCATCTGACAAAAGAACATATCTCCAAGAGTAAATTTTTTTTTAATATAAAGCATTAGCCAAAAAGCCAAAACTTTGTAATTATGGGTAGTAATTCTGAATATTGCTGTCTAAAAAGGCAAATATAATATTTATATACATTTTGATCTTATTATAAAACATAATTATATATTACTTTTGATGAAATGGCAAAAACCATACACTGTGTGCAGAATTATTAGGCAAATGAGTATTTTAGTCACATCATCCTTTTTAAACATGTTGTCCTACTCCAAGCTGTATAGGCTTAAAAGCCAACTACCAATTAAGTAAATCTGGTGATGTTCATCTCTGTAATAAGGAGGGCTGTGGTCTAATGACATCAACACCCTATATAAGGTTTGCTTTATTATTAGGCAACCTCCTTTCCTTTGGTAAAATGGGTCAGAAGAGAGATTTGACGGATTCTAAAAAGTCCAAAATTGTGAGATGTCTTGCAGAGGGATGCAGCAGTCTTGAAATTGCAAAAAAGCAAAAAAGCATGAAGCATGAAGCATGTTGAAAAAAAAAGGCACAAAATAACTGCCCATGAATTGAGGAAAATCAAGCGTGAAGCTGCCGAGATGCCGTTAGCCACCAGTTTAGCCATATTTAAGAGCTGCAACGTTACTGGAGTATCAAAAAGCACAAGGTGTGCAATACTCAGGGACATGACCAGGGTAAGGAAGGCTGAAAAATGACCACCTCTGAATAAGAAACATAAGATAAAACGTCAATACTGGGCCAAGAAATATCTTAAGACTGATTTTTTAAAGGTTTTATGGACTAATGAATTGAGTGTTAATCTTGATGGGCCAGATGGATGGGCCCGAGGCAGGATCAGTAATGGGCAGATAGCTCCACTCCAACTCAGACGCCAGCAGGTGGAGGTGGGGCTGGTATGGGCTGGTATCTTCAAAGATGAACTTATGGGACCTTTTCGGGTTGAGGATGGAGTGAAGCAATTCCCAGATCTACTGCCAGTTTCTGGAAGACACCTTCTTTAAGCAGTGATACAGGAAGAAGTCTTTATCGTTCAAGAAAAACATGATTTTCATGCAGGATAATGCTCCATCACATGCATCTAAATACTCAATAGCGTGGCTGGTCAGTAAAGGTCTAAAAGAAGAAAAAATAATGACATGGTCCCCTTGTTGACCTGATCTGAACCCCATAGAGAACCTGTGGTTCCTCATACAATGTGAGACAGGGAGGGAAAACAGTACAGCTCTCTAAACAGTGTCTGGGAGGCTGTGGTGGCTGCTACACGCGATGTTGAATTGTAAACAGACCAAGCAACTTTTGAGTGTCATTGTAAGGAAAGGTGGCTATATTGGTCACTGATTTGTTTTTGGCTTTGTTTTTGAATGTCAGAAATGTTTTTTTTTCTAAATTTTCTGTTATATTGGTTTACCTGGTGAAAATAAACAAATGACATTGGTATATATTTGTTTTTTATTAAGTAATAAAAAAAATTCTGATAATTAATAATTCTGCACCAGCGATGGATTGGCGCCCTGTCCTGGGTCTATCTGACCAGCGCCCGAAACATTCTTTCCTGGATGGGCATGGGGAACCCCACCGCGACCCTACTAGAGAATAAAGCGGGTGATAATGAATGAATGAATGAATAATTCTGCACAGTAATAGTTACCTACACAAACACATATCCTCCTAAAATAGCCAAATCTGAAAAAAAAAACTTTCCAACTTCCAAAAATATTAAGCTTTGATATTTATGAATCTTTTGGGTTAATTGAGAACATAGTTGTTGTTTAATAATAAAAATAATCCTCTCAAATACAACTTGCTTAATAATTCTGCATGCAGTGTATAAATATCATAAACGTTGATTGTTTTTTGTAAACTTTTAATTATAAACTTATTTATAAACCACATAAAAGTTGAGGCACGATGGCTTAGTGGTTAGCACATTTGCCTCTCGGAACTGGGGATTCCAGGTTTGAATTCCAATTTGTGTTGAGTTTCTATGTTAATAATGTTAATGCTATTATTAACCGAATTAGACTGATACCTGCAACACTCAAAATGCACTGTCAGTTTTCAGTTTAGTTTAACAGATAATGTTAAATGTATATATATATTTTTTTGTTTTTTTTAACAACTTTTAGACGACCAGAGACCCTATATGCTGCATTACAGCTTTAGACAAAATCCTGATAGTGGTAAGCATTGATCTCTAACTGCTCTGTCCATCAACTGTTTTTTTTTTTTTTTAATATTATTATTATTATCATTATTATTTTTTTTTTTATACTCTTGATTTTTTTTTACTATTGATCATTTCTCTTCCAATGACATTACAATACATAAATTAATACAATCAATTTCTGTGTTGCATGTTTGTTTACATAAAAGCCCATTTTCTCAAGTTAAATTTGGCCTTAACAGAGTTCCTGGACATTCTACCAGAAGCCTTTAATTACCATTACCCGACCCTCCATTTCAACGATTTCAAAATTTCAAAATTTTCTAAATTTGCCTAGCCAGCTCTGTTCAAAACATTGTTCCAAAACATTGGTTCAGCTAAAACTAACTGAACAGGTCACTATAAAAGTCTGCTCCTGCAGATTTGTTATGTGCATCATTCAGAAGACCATTTCTGACTGAGCAGACTACATAACTGTTAGGCCACACCCTCAGCATCTCTTGGTTTGACAGCTGTAGTACATTGCTTGCTAGCCATCTGAAACACAGGAATGTGTCTTATTACCATAAAGGCATACACATTCTGCATTATGCTGGCTGATGTTATGCTATGTTCCCACAAAAACCCATATAACTTATGATTTATCTCTATTGGCTTTTAGTGGTCAGCACAATGTACAAGGTTTCTACCACTTGCTTGTATGACAATATCTAGATCTGCTACTTCTTAGTTACACCAATTTTGTTATAGTGATGATCCCCACCTGGTGCTATAACCTAACTGCAGTGTAATTTCACATTCCATAGTGGAATGGTCCCTCTAGCCCTGTCTGAAGTGCTTTTTTTTACATTCTGCATTTTCAAGAATCAAAAACACACTTAATGTAATCTTTTCATCTGTATTCTTATGAATGGTGGTGGTGGTGGAAGTTATGCAATAAACCAGACAATGTGGATTTATAATACTGCAGCTCAGATGATTAATTTGTAATTTACTGAGTTGACTTATTTTATTCTTGGACTTGTAAATTGCTTTGAATTAGATCATCTGCAAAATAACAATTTAAAAAAGTATACAAATAATTTTTTATTTAAAGGCAAAATTTTAAATAGAAAGGGTTTGTTTTTTTCCAGAACAACAAACAAAACCAAAAATAATAAATATTGTGGTAGGAAGTTGTATTATTATCTTTGTTTTCTTATAACATGAATTTAAATGTCTTTAGCTGTACATTCACTTTATTCACACCACAATGAACCCAAATCAAATAAAATTTAAATTTAAAATAACATTTTTATTTTTAACCAATTTTAAAACATTGACTTTTAATTAAGGAACTAAAAAAAAGCTAAATATTATTTACACAACTGTACAACAAGGACTGTTATTGCTTCCTTCACTTGTCATGTTTTTTAATTTTTTCATCCAAAGTTTTAATAACTTCTTATTTTAAATGAGATTTCATGTCAGTGAGTGGCACGCTTACCTTGAATAATAAAGGACCTTTAATTTAAATTAATAATTGAATCAATGAATCCCCCCATCGATTAATAGCATTAAAAACCATTTTTAGCAGTAAAAACCTGAAGTAATCATTTGCTATACAATTTTATTAGTCTGTCACATAATTCTAAATTAAATTTTAGAGTTTTAAGAATATTTTTTATCAACCTTTTACGAACCAGATTCCAAAAAAGTTGGGACACTAAACAAATTGTGAATAAAGACTGAATGCAATGATGTGGAGATGGCAAATGTCAATATTTTATTCAGAATAGAACACAAATCACAGATCAAACTGAGAATGTATCAATGTAAGGGAAAAATATGTTGTTTAAAAATTTCATGGCATCAACAAATCCCAAAAAAGTTGGGATAAGCCCATTTTCACCCCCCTTCTTCTTACAACACTCAATAGACGTTTGGGGACAGAGGAGACCAGTTTCTCACGTTTAGAAATAAGAATGCTCTCCCATTCATGTCTAATTCAGGTTTCTAACTGTTCAATGCACCAAATGTTCTCTATAGATGAAAGATCTGGACTGCAGGCTGGCTATTTTAGTACCCGGATCCTTCTCCTGCGTAGCCATTTAACTGTTCAATCATCTTGGGCCTTCTTTGTCGCACCTTCCTCTTTAAGATGCGCCAAATGTTCTCTATAGGTGAAAGATCTGGACTGCAGGCTGGTCATTCCTACGTAGCCATGATGTTGTGATTGCTGCAGAATGTGGTCTGGCATTATCTTGTTGAAAAATGCAGGGTCTTCCCTGAAAGCAATGGCATCTAGATGGGAGCATATGTTGTTCTAGAAACTGAAAATAGTTCTCTGCATTAATGGTGCCTTTCCAGACATGCATGCAGCCCATGCCACAAGCACTCATGCAACCCCGTACCATCAGTGATGCAGGCTTCTGAACGGAGCGTTGATAACAAGTTTGGTCATACTTGTCCTCTCTGGTCCGGATGACATGGCGTCCCAGGGTTCCATAAAGAACTTGAAATTGTGAGTCATCTGACCACAGAACAGTCTTCCATTTTTCCACACTTCATTTTAAATTACCCCTGGCCAAGTGCAAATGTCCGAGGATTGTGTTCACTACTTTCTGGAAGTATTACTGAGCCCATTCTGGGGATTGTGTTCACTGACAGTGCTTTCTGGAAGTATTCCTGAGCCCATTCCGTTATTTCCTTGACAGTGGCATTCCTGTTTGAGGTGCAGTGACGTTTAAGGGCCTAAAGATCACAAGCACAAGAGTTTTACGGCCTTGACCCTTACGCACAGTGATTGGTCCAGATTCATTCTGTGCAACAATGGTGGAATTGGTGACCCTCTTACCATCTTGGCTTCTGAGAGACACTGACACTCTGAGAAGCTCTTTTTATACCCAATCATGTTGTCAATTGACCTAATTAGCGTTAATTAGTCTTCCAGCTGTTCGTTATATGCTCAATTTCCTATTTCCAGACACTTATTGCTACTTGTCCCAACTTTTTTGGGATTTGTTGACATTGTGAAATTTTGATTAAACATATTTTTCCTTTAAAATGTTACATTTACTCAGATTAAACTTTTGATCTGTCATCTATGTCCTATTGCGAATAAAATATTGACATTTGCCATCTCCACATCATTGCATTCAGTTTTTATTCACAATTTGTTTAGTGTCCAAACTTTTTTGAAATCCGGTTTGTATTTTGTTGGGTTTTTTTGTAAATTAATTCATGCAATGTTAACCTTATTTGTTTTTAGTTATTCTGTTCAACTGAGGTCGTATTTACACATTTTTAAAACTCTCTAAAGTCATCTTTTTATTATTATTTTGTGATATTTTGTGTAGTATGATCGAACCCTATTGTGTATTTCTGTTACATATCTATTTTAATCAGAGTGTGTGTGTGTGTGTGCGTGCGTGCGTGTGTGTGTGTGTGTGTGTGTGCGTGTGTTGTGTGTGTGCGTGCATGTGTGTGTGTGTGTGTGTGTGTGCGCGCATGTGTGCACGTGTGGTTGCGTGTGGTTGCCCGCGTGTGTAGGGTCGTGAGTCTGGGCTTTTGCAAAAATACAGCCTGCCCAATGTTAGCCTTTTGCAGAAGATTTCACTGCACAGTCGAGCTTATCAGCTCTCGCTTAACTGCAACTCCAGGTATGTTGCCATTTAAAAAATTCTTATTAACTGTGTTTTTTATGTTTGGATTACATAAATTGAAATAATGAGCAATACATGTGTACTGTACACAAATGTCCCTGTCCATCCATCCATTATCTTCTGCTTTATCCTATATTAGGGTAGCGGGGGGTTCCCCATGCCCATCCAGGGGAGAACGTTTCGGGCGCTGGGCAGATGTACCCAGGACAGGGCGCCAATCTATCGCTGGGCTATAACTTTAATAGTGTATATATTATAGTGTGTATGTCAGTCCTCACCTCTCCAAACGGTGTGTAGAAATTTAACACATTTAAATCTTTATCGCCAGCAGGATTCTTGAGGGATCCAGCTATAGCGAGAACACTTCCACAGTGGTTCTACTGAATACTCACAACATTCATACCAGTATCGATTATCAGTGGATCTACACAAACCAAAAGAATTAAATGAGGATGAAATCAATTAAGCACTTTAACCCTTCTCCCCTTCCATCAGAATGGTTCTATGGGAAAAGAGCTTTCATGGAACTGACAGAAGTGGGATTTCAACACCAATGAAATGGGGGGGGGGGGGGGTAGGAATGGATTTCTCCCCAACGGAAACACGCTTTATTCACACTGCATTTAAAATCACATTTAAACTACAATGTGTTGGCACACTCAGGACAGGGCGCCAATCCATCGCTGGACACACACTTACACAGACACGCACACTCTATATGGGGCAATTTGGAGAACTCAATTGACTTGATCCATGTTTTTGGACTGTCGGAGGAAACCGGAGAAGCCGGAGGAAACCCACGCAGACACGGGGAGAACATGGAAACTCCACCCAGATGGGTGAACCGGGAATCCCTAGCGCTGAGAGGCGAACGTGCTAACCACTAAGCCACGTGCCACTAAATGTCCATGTGGTGTTATAAATTATTCAATATTTATTAGTAATGACATAATTAACAAACATCAAAGCAACTTGATTTTTTTGTATAGGGGCAGTTTAACTCAAAATAAACATTCATTCATTATCTTCCGCTTTATCCTATATTAGGGTCGCGGTGGGGTTCCCCATGCCAATCTATCGCTGGGCACACACTCACTCACACAGATACGCACGCATACACACTCTATATGGGGCAATTTAGAGAACTCAATTTACTTGTTCCATGTTTTTGGACTGTGAGAGGAAACCGGAGAACCCGGAGGAAACCCACGCAGACACAGGGAGAACATGGAAACTCCACCCAGATGGGGATTCGAACCGGGAGTTTGAATCCCTAGTGCTGAGAGACAAACGTGCTAACTACTAAGCCACCATGCCGCCCTCAAAATAAACAATAAAACAAATTATTATTAATTAGATAAGTGAAAGATAATAGTGTTTTATTTAATGTTATGCCAACTAAATAACATATTGCATCTTAGACAGAGATAATGTTTGTCAATTTGGTTGTTAATATGTTTACAACATGGTTGTAAAATGGTTTTGTTGTAATATATTGATTTTAGTAATTATTGTGATTTCTTTGAAATCTCTCTAGTCGGCTAGCTATCATCGACATGACTGGGTTGTTAACATTCATTGATATTGTGCCTCGTGGCTCAAATGGAGATTCAGAAGAGAGGGCTTCAGCTGGCGATCCATCCAAATTTGAGCGTAAAGATGTGTGGGATATGAAATGGGCCAATGACAACCCAGATCTGTTTGCTATGATGGAGAAGACTAGGATGTATGTCTTCAGAAATCTGGATCCAGAGGTCAAATAGCCCTACAGTTGTAATAAATAAAATGTGAAAAATATGTTATTTGACTTTGTCATTTTCTACTTTTTTATAGGAACCAATTCAGACATCTGGGTTTATCTGTAGCTTTGAAGATCTGGAAATCAAGTCTATCCTCTTGGATGAAATCATGAAGGTAAAGGGAATTAACAGTTTAGTGATTTGTGATCTTTTTAAAAGTTTTTGAGTTTTTTCCACAGGCTTTTGGATCACCCTGGGAATTTAAATCTTGTCCATAGACCACATAATCATGCATTATTCTCTAGTCCTCATTGTGTCTATATTTGGCACTCCAAATATGATTTTAATGGCAAAAATATGTGGGAGTTTTAATATAATAGTCTTCATCATGTTCTGTGTTAAATATATAAGTTTAGAATATAAATGTTTTTGTTCTGTATAAATTTTACTTTTGTAAATCACTGAAGCTTCTGAATTATGAGGTCATTATAAGTTCAAATACTAATATTGCTACAAGAATGTTCACAAATCTACACTTTTGTTAGATGTCAGTAAGTTTTAAAAGAGTAATGAAATTAAACATCTGCATTTTTATGTAACACTATTAGTGTTATGACTTATCTTTAAGAAAATCTAGTGATGTACAAGAAGAAAATGTATACCAAATCAGTATTGGGTTCCAAACATATTTATTTACTTAAGAATGTTTTCGAGTGCTTTCATATTCTGATTGTTTTGTCACAATCTGCCACCTGTGCAGTGTACATAACAGCCATGGATTAATGTGGAAAATGGGTTTTAAGTCCATGAAACATAGGGGAACAAATACACACACTATGGCAAACTGTTTTAACATTAAATAAGTAGCGGTAATGGCAGTTGTAGATGCCAAAAATTTATTTGTGTAGATACAAAAAATGTATTTTGACTAGTTAGATTTGCTAGTCAACATGTCTATAATTTAATTTTGACTAGTAGCAATTCTAATTAAAGATATCTACAATTGTTTTCTCACTATTCAGTGTTCATTTTTTATATCAACAATTTAACTTCCACTAGCTTTTCCTATAGACCTCTATTCAATTAGTAATTAAATTTTGACATGTCACAATTCCAAGCCAAAATATCCAAATGTTGCCAAGAATTTGACAAAGGACATTGCAAATTTTGAAAACGATTTAATATTTGATGAATATTAATGACGTAGACAGCATCTTCTTAAAATCATTCAATGTTTTTTGATACTTTAATGACAAGTACAGCCACATATCCAAAATAAATATTGTAAAAGCTGAACAATGACTTTGTTGCCTGCCCACATATCCGAAAAGTATATGCAATTGTATAATTTTTAAACTCGATTGTAGATATCTGTAATTGTTATTCTTACTAGTGAAAAGATCATTTTAGATATCCATCCATTATCTTCCACTTTATTCTATATTAGGGTCGCAGGGGGTTCCCCATGCCCATCCAGGGGAGAACATTTCAGACGCTGGGCAGATACACCCAGATATCTGTAAACTGAAACTAGTCAAAATTTTATTTCTTTATGTGAAACAATGTATTGTAACATGTAGCGAATTGTTACAGATATCTTCATGTAACATTTCTTACATGTCGAATTTGTATTTTGACTAGTGGAAATAAAATTTTCACTACTGAAAAGTAAATCTGTTACTAGTCAGACAGACTTATTAAATCTTAAAGCGGCTTGCCATACACACACAGGCTAAACAGAAGTGACGTTTCAACCACAACAATAGTAAAAGTCAGGGCTTAAATACAAACTGAGGAACACGCATGTTGGGCAAACACAGCCGACACCTATTAACAAGAACTAACTAACTCTAACAAACACAAACAAGCACTGATATAGACAGGACCATGGAAAACTGAAAACATAGTCAATTCAGGAGCACAAAGTGCACTCCTGACAGATAGTGATAAATGTTATCATTGAAAATCATGCTTCAATCTGAAGTAGCACATATCTTAATATTAACTAACAAAGCACTCACTACAAAATAAAGACACAATTTCAGTTGTGTATTCATAAAAATCTTCTCATGAGTATTGAATCTGAATTGACTTCGTCATTGATTCCTTTAAACTTTTGCTTGATTTTCAGGATCCAGACCGACCAAATAAAGATTACATAATTAACTTTGAGATTCGTTCTTTGAGAGATAGCAGGGCTCTGATTGAAAAAGTGGGAATAGATGATGCTTCCCAATTCATAGAGGACAATCCTCACCCACGTCTTTGGTATGCTGCACTCAACATTTTTTACATGCACAACGGTTTAACAACTTAAATTTTTATTATAAGAAGCATAACCACTTATGAATTTATGTATTTTATACAGTCACTAGCTTGCCCAATATTTGCCCAAATTTGGATAACTGTGGCATAATTTTGGTACAAGGTGTTGTTACCTTTTTTAATATAACAATTGATCCTTTAGTTTTTTTATGTACTGCCTGCTACTGTAATAAGTAGTTAATTAGTAATTATTGAGCTAGATTTACTCAGCAGCCACTTCTTATTTCTGTTCTAATTTTATTATTACCACTTACCACATAGATGCACATTGTAGTTCGACTATAGTACATACTTTTACTTTGCATATGTTTCTCTTCATTATGTAAATAATTAAGGAAAGTAGCCTTTGGCTGTCCTAAAAGTCACTAGAATTCACAAATTGATGATATCACCTAATTTGCATAATAGTTTTAAAATTTGCTTGTATTTGAACCTGTAGAACAAATAAATAACGTTGTGGGAGAAGAATCACCTGAAATATGTGAAAAACTACAAACAAACAGAGTATAATGAAATGCCAGTAACTTTGCTAGCGATCCAACTGAAGGATTGTCACTTCAGAACTTTATATCAATTGTGTTCAGGCGAAGCTTGGATTTAGTTACAAAGTGCTTTTGAAAATTCATTTAAGATTCCACAAGTAAATTAGTGTTAAATAAATTGAACATGTGCAGTTTAGTTGCAGTGTGGATGTGTAGTGATGTGGGTCTGCTCTGACTGTGCGACTAAGAACTGAGAGTGTTGTGGACAAGTGCTCATGGCAGAACCCGATGCTGCTCACTTAGGACAGAAACAGAAGAACATGGGTATTACATTAAAGTCTCCAAAAGTCTCCGGTAATACCAGAACAACTCACTAGGTTTGCCGCTTTTTAAAAAAATTTTTACAAGTGTGTCTTTGTACATCCATGTACATGCATATATTATGTATGCTAGGTATTCATTACTGTATGGGACTTACCCTTATAGACACACAGACATAATGGGAATTTCTCATCTTTAGAATAGAATAGACAAACTAAAAACTCCTTCATGCCCATAGTTGTGTATGTATGTATTTATTTTCATACTTTAATTGAAGTAGCTTCAAGTGTGTGTGTGTGTGTGTGCATATTTGCATACCATGTGCATATTTATGTGCATGTGTGTATGTGTGTTTGAACATATGTGCACCAGGTGTGTGTTACAATGTGGAAACCAAAACACTTACACTGAATGAAAGTCTCATTCCTGTGGAGCCCAACATGGAGTTAAAGTGAATACATAATATATGGCTAAGATAAGTTATGGTTTTGATTGGATATTTTGTCCTTGTGAATTTATTAGTTTTGGCTTGTATTCATAAAAAATTGTAAAGCCCTCACAATGCATAGACTGCATGTGGGTGTGGGTGTCTTTTGTTATGAGCTGTATCACTGGCATGTGTGTTGCCTTGTGTGACATAATTCTGAGTTGTGGCTTTATTTCCATGAGGCCTGAGTTTACACTGTTAGCTATATATTATACACTCCATAACACTTGCATATTTAGGGAAAGAAAATAGATGTGCACCTGCTTATTTAGGTGAAAATCTGATATTCTCAACAGAACTGAAAAAATGACCAGCTCTGGTATATATTTCATTTCATTAATTTGATGTGTAGAAATATTTTGATATATATTTTTTTCCAAATAAATTTGGAATAGGGTCAGTTTTTTTTTTATTTTTATGCCAATGTTAAATCTGTATTGGAGCAAATGTGGTTCAGTAAATAATGGACTAAAGAGACATGACTATGTACAATAGTCAGCCTTTTACTTTTGATGCTTTTCAGCACAAACAGGAGACTGCATCTCAGCTTGGTATATTTTCCCTCACTTTTGTGTTAATATCTCACTAAACACATAAGACAAACTATTACAAACTATTATACAACATGTTTTATGCAAAACCTTTTTTGTTTAGTGACTGAATAAAAAAACAAGCACATCTAAATATAAAAAATTTTTTTTTTTCAAAAACACTTCTATATTATGTTAAATTACTTTATCCTATAATAATTCTGCTTGTGAAGTATAAAATTTAGTAAAAGATTGGGGAATTTATCCGTAGACAACAAAATTAACTAATTACCACTAATTAGTTAATTAATTTTTTTTTTAATTGATTCATGTGTGTCATCGACGATAAACGATTGTGCAAAGTTTAAGGTTAAACGGATAACGGATAGTAGGTGAAATAGCAAAATTTAAAGAATCTTCAGATAAGAATGTAATTAGAATCTTACTGAATTTAATTCTTAAAAATACATGGAATACTCATAATATAGTAGAACTTATAATATTGTCTTTGTACATATTAAATCTTCTAAAACTTTCGATACAGATATTCTTACGACTGTTTTCTTCCTTTGGCGATATTGTTATAAATTCCACGTTATAAATAATAATTGCTAAAAATATGCAAACTTTAACCTTAATGCAAATGATTTAAAACATTTTTATTGTACTGTTAGATGTTATTTATTCATTCATTCATTCATTATCTTCCGCTTTGTCCTATATTAGGGTCGCGGAGGGGGTTCCCCATGCCCATCCAGGGGAGAACGTTTCGGGCGCTGGGCCAGATGTTATTTAGTCAATCCATAATAAAATAAAATAATTGGGCAGGAAGGTGGCATAGTGGTTACAATGGTTAGAATTTAAACTGTGCCCAATACATTCTTCCCTGGTAGAGAATTAAGCGAACAATACACACACACACACACACACACATTATATATATATATATATATATATATATATATATATATATATATATACACACTCAACATACACCCAAGACAGGGCACCAATACACCCAAGACAGGGCACCAATCTATCGCTGGGTACACACTCACTTACATGGGCACACATACAAACACACTATATATGGGGCAATTTAGAGAACTCAATTGACTTGATCCATGTTTTTGGACTGTGTGGAGGAAACTGGAGAACCCAGACAAAACCCACGTGGACACGGGGAGAACATGGAAGCTCCACCCAGATGGGGATTCGAACCGGGAATCCCTAGCGCTGAGAGGTGAATGTGCTAACCACTAAGCCACCATGCCGCCCTCATTTTAGATATCAACAATAAAATTACAGATATCTGTAAACTGAAACTAGTCAAAATCTTATTTTTTTTGTGAAACTATGTATTTTAACATGTAGCAAATTGTGTTACAGATATCTTCATGTAACATTTCTTACATCGAAATTGTATTTGACTAGTGGAAATAAAATTTTCACTACTGAAAAGTAAATCTGTTACTAGTCAGACAGACTTATTAAATCTCAAAGCAGACTTAAATCTTTAAAAAAAATTAAATTTATTAGTTAAATTAAATTAAACTATATATATTTTTTTATTTGTGTGATTAATTGTGCCCAGCGATATGGGGCCTGGGGATATCTTCCCAGTGCCCAAAACATTCTTACCTAGATTGGCATAGGGAACCCCCTGCGAGTCTAGGCGATGATTAAGCGGAAAATGCTGTACGAATGAATGAACTATTTTGTCTTATGCTGTTTAACAGATAAGTAGTAAATACAGGCTGTTTATTATTCATGAATCATATTATTATTAATATATATGCACTACCAGCCAAAATTTCAGAACAGCCCAACCTTGCTATTTTAATTTTTTTTAAATTTTTTATTATTATTTTTTTTTGCAATTTAGTTTTTTTTAAACGCCAATGAACAGCCTAAAATGGTATTCTCAAAGAAGGTATTATGGACTGATTAATCAAAGTTTGAAATCTTGACGTAATTACTCGATCTTTTTTTTTTTTTTGTCTTTGGCTTTTTGTCTTTTTTTGTCTTTTTGCTGGATCACCAAAAAAACATGCCTTTTGACTGGATGGTTGGATTTTGTTGCTGATCTGGCAGTGTGGATGAATTGATTAGTTCTCAGTAGAGTCATTTCTGTATATTTACGATGTCTACAGCAGTGCGTGCTAGATAGGATTAAACAGTCATGTTTGGCCCTGGTGTCTGTTGATGATGGATAATGCATGTGGTGTTGCAGTGACTTGTGATAAGTGCATGAGCTATGTATGTCTATCATGGATTTCTCCTGCTTTAAAGCTGTCAAGCTCACAAGATTTATTGCAATGCAATGAGGAATTTTAGCCTTTTCTGAGAAAAGTGCCTGATTTACACTCTTCCAAAAAAACACTCAATCCCAGGAAGATAAAAGAGCACTGAAGATATATTGCTTAATATAACTTGTTAATGTCTAGGAGAACCTTAAACTCTATTAAAACAAGTAGTTTAATGATGTTTAAAAAAAGTTGGAAGAGTGTATGTCTCCTTTGCCCTCTTTCTCAGCACTCTATTTAAAACATTACTCTTGAATTACTTTTTTAAAAGCACGTTTTAGTTCAGTGCATTACAGGTCCTTTTGATCAACCTTTAGTTTGTTCTCATATACAATTTTCTAGATAATTTGCTTATATCGTGCAGGTTAATTCAAACATGGCCCTGTCACCTTCCCTACATATGGTCAAACTTGCTGCAGTTACATTAGGGTGTTTTAAACAGAAACTACAGTAACATGGTTTTGTTTTAAAGCATTAGACATTTGCTTCATTTATGGGTCTCATCCACATTGCCCTGTTGAATTTGATCTACTAAAATAGACTTTTGAAACTGCTGCAGGACCTCTTGTAATATGAGAGCACACAGTATCCATTTAAGGATGGATGGGAGGAAATGCAGTTTTAAAAATGTTACTACAGACAATAGCTTCTTTATTATATGTGATCACTTAATAGGAATCCATCCTTCATCCATTCCCCTGTAATTGCTTTTTTTCTCTCTTAAAACAACATACAGTACTTCATTGTCAATTTACGTAAATTGCCATGTGATATGCATTTTTAAATATATGGAGGTGTTTTGATTTAGATTTATTGCTCAAGTGTTCATTTGAATGCAGATAGTTTTTAAAAATATGGTAGTATAAATATATAAATATGGATTAATTCTAAAGTACTGTATAATACATACATTACATAGTCAATTTACATTTATAGCGTTTTGTGTGTTAATATGACTGAGCAATCATGTTGTTAGAGGTGAATGCAAGCAAATCCCTGTAACAAAAAACTTTGAATTTTAGGTCTACAGTTTTAATATATTCTATATTTGTATAATCATGTGTAAACATTCTACACTTGATTGTATTTCTTTTTCTAAAATAGACACACACTGTTGTGAATATTGACTTGATCTGCTTTAGCAACATTCCAGTTGATTTCCACCTGTCTCCTTCACACAGGCGTCTTTTGGCAGAGGCAGCACTGCAGAAGATGGACCTTAAAAAGGCTGAGCAATCATTTGTGCGCTGCAAAGACTATCAGGGTATTGAGCTGGTAAAAAGAGTAGCCAAGTTGCAGAATGAGAAAATGAAGCAGGCTGAGGTAGCTGCATATTTTAGCCGCTTCGAAGAAGCTGAGAAAATGTACATGGACATGGACCGCAGGTATAGACATCACTATGCAGATTAACTGCTATTTACCATTACAATTCAAGATAAGTAAAAAATCATTATTATGAAACCTTTTGAGCTTGAATTTTTAATAATTATTAAAATATTAAAATATTTATTTATTTTACATTGTACAATTGGCACTGTAATTGAGTAAGTATTGTTGTCACAGCAAATAGCATCACTTAACCTCAGGTTTGGTCACAGCCTGTGTTAGGGTTGAATATAAGTGATAAAGTTATAAAGTGATCTATTTTGAATACTGTGATTATGCGCACAAGAATTTGTCCTCCACATTTAACCCATCCGTGTAGACAGGCACCCAGACAGGCTCACAGACAAGCTCACAGACAGACACACACATACAGACAGATTTATTTTTATTTACTTTACTTACTTTACTTATTTATTAATTTATCCTGGAGGAAATTTAGCAGCCAGTAGCAGAAAAAAACACAGTAATTGTACAGTAATACAAATATTGCAGTTAATAATAATAGTATTATAATATATTACAGATAATAATAACAAATATAACAGATATAACAAACATATTACGAAAAAGGAAAGGAATAAAAGCAAATAAGCCTATCACAGTTGATGGGTGGTAAAGCAACATGATGCAATAAAAATATGTGCAAAACTGTAAAATATAATGTGTAATACATGTGTATGTATATATGTATTTAAAAGTTCAAATGTGAAACAAACACATATAGACACACTGAGATCTTCTAGTTTGTAAACAATCGTCTGTCTCAATCATAAACTGTCATTTTTGTTTGGCTGGCTTGCTTACAATAAAACATACTTGAATAGAATGCTCAAAACTCCCAGCCACCAGAAATGTTTTGTATAGAGCAGAGAATTTAAAAGATTGGTTTGCAAAAACTCCACCATTTAAAATTATGAACTTTCTACATAATCTTTGTCTAAAACATCCATCCATCCATCCATCTATTATCTTCCACTTTATCCTCTACTTGCAGTGTGGTTCCCCATACCCAACCAACATTTCGGGCACTGGGCAGATACACACAGCACAAGGCGCCAATCTATCGCTGGGCACACTCACTCACACTGACACAAACACACTGTATATGGGGCAATTTAGAGAATTTATTTGACCTGGATCCATGTTTTTGGACTGTGGGAGGAAATTGGAGAACCCGGAGGAAACCCACGCGGACATGGGAAGAACATGGAAACTCCATCCAGAATGGGATTCAAACCGGGAATCCCTAGCGTTGAGAGGCACCACTAAGCCACCGTGCTGTCAAATGATATAAAAAAAATAAAACTTTGGATAGTTTTTTTACGTCTATGCCATAAAACAGACAAGAAGTCACTAATATGGCAATAAACACAAACAAACAAAAAGCTGTGGACAGCCTTGTATATTGCGCCCAGGGAGCAATTAAGGTAAGGTAGGGAGTGGTAGCTCAGTGGTTAGGGCATTGGGATATCAAAGGTTGGGGGTTCAAATCCCAGGTCTACTTAAGTTACCAATGTGGGTCTTTGAGCAAGGCCCTTAACCCTCATTGCTTCAGGGATGTTGTGATTAACCCTGTGCTCACCGTGCTTTGGATAAAAGCGTCTGCTAAATGACCAAATGTAATGTAAATGTAGGTTAAGTGTGGTAGTAGTAATAGTACTTGGTGGGACCATATTTACTTAGTGCTTGCGTAGGGTATTAGAACAGCCATACACATTAGTTGATATGTAGCTGTTGAACTAAAAAAATATATATATTTGCTATAAAAAGCATTCATACATATATCTAATCTGTTGATTTCAGTGTCCTGTCATTTCTCAAATCACTTTTGTCAAACCTTAAAATCACATAAAGTATAAGTCATGATAATAAAAAAAAACAACAAAACCTTAAAGCTTAAAAAAAAGAAAATTACATGGACATTTTGGATGTCCATATTAACTATCTACTTTTGTGTTTTTATCCCTTTTAGAGATCTGGCAATCAGCCTGAGAATAAAGCTAGGTGACTGGTTTAGAGTACTACATTTGTTGCAGACTGGATCAGGAGATAGCGATGACGCTCTACAAGAACAGGCCTCCAATGCCATCGGTGATTACTTTGCTGACAGACAAAAATGGTAAAAATTTAAAAACTGCATGTATCCTAAACACTCAGGTCTACTTTAATACCTGTGTTTATTGGGTTACTTACCTCTTTGATTTCACCCTACATTTAAACTAGTACTCACTAATTGCTTGCATTTTTGATAAAGTGCTAATTATAAATAATAATTCAACTTAGACGTATAGGCAAAGTTTATATTGTACTTAGAGCCGACCCAGACCACACTTGGGCCCTAAAACAATTATGCAACGTTCACAAAAGTTCACACTGCTTTATTTTAGCCATAATTTTATGGTCATTGACATTTTCTAAATGAGAAAACCCTAGAATGGATGTTAAATGCCATTTGCTGGGTACTGGCCTGATCCCAATTTAGAGAGATTCACTGACGGATATCTAGCAGGCTGAAATTTGAGGATTCCGAATGAGGATTCTGAATTCTCTCTTTATGTCCGAAAGTACCAGTCTGTTTTAGCCTTGAACATTGACACCATGGTGTTATGAGGAGCAGGTGAGGTCATTGGGTTGGTTGGCTGTAATTGCAAGTAGATTGAATAGATGACTATGTTCAAGGAGTGGTCCCTATTTTGGTAAAAATGTCTCATACTGATTGTCAGGCCAGACATGGCACAATTACTAATGTACACACCCTATACCCAGAAAGGTTGGGACACCTTCTAAAATTGCAAAAAAAAACCCGATGATGTCTGCAACAAACAATAATAAATTAGGACAGAGGCATGTAAACCACAAATTTTAGGAACCCAAGTATGCCATAATGCACCTTTAAACCTAGCTGCACTTAGAGGTGTGGATAGCTAAGTTGCAACTCGAGAGAGAGAGAAAGAGAGAGAAAGAGAGAAAGAAAGAGAGAGAGAGAGAAAAAGAGAGAGAGAGAGAAAAAGAGAGAGAGAGAGAAAGAGAGAGAGAGAAAGAGAGAAAAAGAGAGAGAGAGAGAGAAAGAACACAGGCATATCCCAGTCTGGAAACGACACAGGCATATCCCAGGAGATAATACGATGATGTAAAAGAGGCATCATTGTGGAAAAAAAATATTTCTCAGCTTTTATTCACATTTGAACAAAAAGTGGCATGTCCAAAATTATTCATACCCTTTGCAAACTGTCACAGTCTATGGGAAAATCCAAAGTTCTATACCATTGCAAATAGTCCAAGCTGTTTTAAAGCATCCTAATTACCTTGATTCATTGGGAACAGCTGTTTTTATCAACTCAACAGGTGCATTGTGGCCGCTCACAAGTCAGGAAAGGGCTATAAGGCCATATCAAAATGTTTTTAAGTTCCAGTGGCTACAGTGCAAAGTATTGTTAAAAAATACAAGAAGTTCCACACTGTAAAAAATCTCAGAAGATGTGGTTGGAAGCCACAAGTGACACCTGTTCTGATGAGGAGGATAGTGAGAGAGGTGAAGAAAAATCCAAGGATCACCACCAAGGCCTTCCTGGTGAATCTGGGCTCTACTGGTGGCAACATTTTAAGGCAGACAGTCCAACGGACACGGCACACTACTGGATTCCACGGACGCAGACCAAGGAGGACTTGGTCACTTAAAAGCCTGCTTGACCTTTGCAAATGCTCATCTGGACAAAGAAGAAGACTTGAAACAAAAATTGAATTGTTTGGCCACAATGATGTGTCCTTCATTTGGCGTAAAAAAGGAGAAGCCTTCAATCCTAAGAACACCATCCCCACTGTCAAATATGGTGGTAGGAACCTAATGTTTTAGGGGTGTTTTTCAGCCAATAGACCAGGGAACTTGATCGCAGTAAATGGCACCATGAAACAAGAGCAATACATTAAATACACACGACAATGACCCAAAACACACAGCAAAAGTGGTGAGGAAATGGTTAGCAGACAAAAACATTAACGTTTTGCAGTCCTGACTTGAAGCCAATTGAGAATCTGTGGAGGGAGCTAAAGATCAGGGTGACGGCAAGGAGACCCTTCAACTTCAAAGAGTTGGAACTCATCGCTAAAGATGAATGGGCAAAAATACCAGTGGAGACGTGCAAAAAGCTGGTCAGCAATTACAGGAAGCATTTGATTGCTGTAAAAGCTTATAAATCTTTTCTAATAATTATTGAGAAGGGTATAAATAATTTTGGACATGCCACTTTTTGTTCAAATGTGAATAAAAGCTGAGAAATATTTTTTCCATGATGATGCCTCTTGTACCTCATCGTATTATCTTCTAGGAGATGCCTGTGTCGTTTCCGGTCAAAAATAAAATTGCTGGTTGAAGAAAAAAAAATTTAAGTCAAAATCCAGGGGAGAATGTTTTGGGCACTGGGCAGATACAGGGTGCCAAACTATCACTGGGTACACACTCACACAGGCAGACACACCTTGATCCATGTTTTTGGACTGTGGGAGGAAATCGGAGCACGTTGACACAGGGACAACATGGAAACTTCACCCAGATTGGGATTAGAATCGGGAATCCCTAGTGCTGAGAGGCGAACATGCTAACCACTAAGCCACCGTGCCACCCTTTAAAATGATCAAATTACTTATTTCAGTTTTTAGTCAATTTTTAGAAATAATTCCAGCTTTTCTTGAATTTGTATTATACATTGGTCATTTATTGTTAATGTGAGTACAGGTTCCAACTGTTTTATTATGATTGGTTTTGTGTTATTAAGGCCAAATGCTGTACAGTACTATCTGCAGGGTCGCAATCAGGAGAGACTGGCTGAGTGTTATTACATGCTGGAAGACTATGAGGGCCTGGATAGACTTGCTAATGCACTTCCAGAAAACCACAAACTACTGCTGGTGACTTTATGCTTTTAATTTATTTCTTTTTTTTCAGTTCTCACATCTTCTAAATGTTTAAGTTAATCTAAGCCTAAAAACATCATTTACTGTTTACTTAAACATTTATACAAGGTACCTGCTATACGTTTTGTTTTTTAAACAATAGGAAAAGAAAACTTTATTTTCCATGATACTTTAGTATTAGGCTTTTTTTTTAAATTAGTTTTCCAAACTACAGTCAGTTTAGCTAAATATCTAATGCAATGAACTATATTCTATGAACTATGAACTATATATAAATTTATTATCTGTACTATAAAAACAGAGTTTTGGAGCAGATGCTGTGACCATAGATTCCTATTATCGACCTAAGCATAAATATACCAAAACAACAGACCGATAAAGTTTGCAAAAATTTCGCAAGTTTTATAAGGTAATTAAAACACGTTTACATTATTACTGACAACTTTATCAGGTAACTCTTTGTTTTACACTCATTGTTGATTATAAAGGTTCTACTTGCCATTCAGATGTTTTTATATTTCTGTAAATTCATAGATTATGGTCTATCGCTTTATTTATATAGTTCGTTCTCTATGCCATGTTCTCTAACTGTGCTGTCAAGATGAACATTGAGTTTGAAATTTTAACTTCATGCTGTTACCCTGAATTTATTTTTGTTTCTTGTAGGTTATTTGAACAGTTGTTTATGCCTTTGTGTGTTTGTGCGGTCGATGCATGTTTTAGGAAATCGGTAAAATGTTTGTGACTGTGGGAATGTGTCAGCAAGCAGTAAACACTTACCTCCGATGTAACCAGCCCAAAGCAGCAGTGGATGCTTGCGTGCATTTAAACCAGGTAATCACCCATATTGTCTCAGAATAGTAGATATAGCTTTCTAATCTAGCTAGTATACATTTTATCATTCAACATTCATTGTTATTTTGCTCAATTTACACAATCTATTTACATTTACAGTCAGTAATAATGTGGCAAAATGAATCACTTGATTCTCTAAATATAATTCTTAAAATGTTATTGATTACATGTAAACTATGCCTATATCATACATAACAGCTGATCCATATCCTGTTTTCACTTTTTATTTAGATAAGGGTTTGTATTTTTTTTTTTGTAATACAAATGGTGTTTAAACTAATTTTAATCTGATTTATTAGTGGGCGGGTTAGCTCTGTGGTTAGGGTGTTGGGCTATCAATCTGAAGGTTGGGGTTCAAATCCCAGGTCCACTGAAGTTACCAGTGTGGGTCCTTGAGCAAGACCCCTAACCCTCATTGCTCCAGGGATGTTGTGATTAACCCTGTGTTCACCTTGTAAGTCGCTTTGGATAAAAGCGTCTGCTAAATGACCCAATTTTTTATTTATTTATTTTATTTAGTGACTATTATCTGAGTTTTAGATGTTCATTGGTTCACATCAGCTGATCAAAATTTTGCCATAAAGAGTGTTGGCATAATGAAACTGGGTTTAGTTTACTCAGCTGATAAGAGTACATTATACTAATGTATAGTGGAAAATTCATTCACGTGTAGGTTTTTTCCTTGGAATCATATTTTACTTTATTTTATATTAAATTTAGCATACACAAAGTCACAAGGTGTGTTCAAGTTTTGGTACACCCACTCACAGTAATTGCAGGTGGTTTGTATTTTATATCTGCTTGGCTGATTCTATAAAGATTTAAAGGCATAGACAAGGCTAGGCATGATGTTATGTACATGTGACTTTAAATCATTTATGTTATTAAAAATGCTTGTGTAGCCTTCAATTTAACATGCATTAAACACTATACATAATACAGTCTCAATAGATAAATGTAAAAACATTTTTTGTTTGTTTTCTAACTATATCTATTAGATAAAGAATATTCTAAGACATGAATAATGTTAATAAATAATATAAGTTACATTTTAATCTAATTTAATTTGCAATTGCCATTGTTAAACATTTTAATGTAGGTTTGTGTGGAACACATGAGGAGCAGATAACATACAGGCAATGTTGTTTAAAATTGGCTGAATAGCTATATTAATGTGGTCTGAATAAGTCACTGAATTTGGAGCACATTGGGTGCTTTGTGGTTGAAAGTTGGATAAAACTCAAACAAGTTGATTTAAAGATGATTTAAATAGTTATACAAACCGGATTCCAAAAAAGTTTGGACACTTAATAAATTGTGAATAAAAACTGAATGCAATGATGTGGAGATGTCAACCTTTTATTCATAATAGAACATAGATGGCAGATCAAAAGTTTAATCTGAGTTAATGTAAAATTTTAAAGGAAAAATATGTTGAATCAACCAAAAAAGTTGGGACAAGTAGCAATAAGTGTCTGTAAAAAGGAAATTGAGCATATAACGAAGAGCTGGAAGAACAATTAAGACTAATTAGGTCAATTGACAACATGATTGGGTATAAAAAGAGATTCTCAGAGTGTCAGTGTCTGATGGTAAGATGGTAAGAGGATCACCAATTCCACCATAGTTGCGCAGAAAGATGCAGGAATACCAGAATGGTGTTACCCAATGTAAAATAGCAAAGACTTTTAAGTTATCATCATCAACTGTGTATAACAAAAGATCGAAAGATTCAGAGAATCTGGAACAATCGCTGTGCGTAAGGGTCAAGGCCGTAAAACTCTACTGGATGCTCGTGATCTCTGGGCCCTTAAACGTCACTGCACCTTAAACAGGAATGCCCACTGTCAAGGAAATAACAGAATTGGCTCAGGAATACTTCCAGAAAGCATTGTCCGTAAACACAATGCACTGTGCCATCCGCCGTTGCCAGCTGAAACTCTACAGTGCAAAGAGAAATCCAATTTCTAAGCAAGCTCCACAAGCTCAGACGTTTGCACTGGGCCAGGGGTAATTTAAAATGGAGTGTGGCAAAATGGAAGACTGTTCTGTGGTCAGATGAGTCACGGTTTGAAGTTCTTTATGGAACACTGGGACGCCATGTTATCCAGGCCAGATAGGACAAGGATAACCCAAGTTGTTATCAACGCTCCGTTCAGAAGCCTGCATCCACTGATGGTATAGGGTTGCATGAGTGCCTGGGGCATGAGCAGCTTGCATGTCTAGAAAGGCACCATTAATGCAGAGAACTATGTTCAGGTTCTAGAACAACATATGCTCCCATCTGGATGTCATCTCTTTCAGGGAAGACCCTGCATTTTTCAACAAGATAATGCCAGACCACATTCTGCAGCAATCACCTGGCTACGTAGGAGAAGGATCCGGGTACTTAAATGGCCAGCCTGCAGTCCAGATCTTTCACCTATAGATAACATTTGGCGCATCATAAAGAGGAAGGTGGTAGAGGTAGAGGCCTGTATTAGACATGAATGGGAGAGCATTCCTATTTCTAAACTTGAGAAACTGGTCTCCTCTGTCGCCAGATGTCACCACACAGTGGTGAAAATGGCCTTGTCCCAACTTTTTTGGGATTTGTTGACACCATGAAATTTTGTAACATATTTTTCCCTTACACATACATTTTTTCAGTTTAAACTTTTGATCTACGATTTGTGTTCTATTCTGAGTAAAATATTTGCCATCTCCGCATTCAATTTTTATTCACAATTTGTTTAGTGTCCCATCTTTTTTTTTAGAATCTGGTTTGTTGTTAATAATTGCTTGTGTATTTGTTTGTTTGTTTGTTTGTGTGTGTGTGTGTGTGTGTGTGTGTGTGTGTGTGTGTGTGTGTGTGTGTGTGTGTGTGTGTGTGTGTGTGTGTGTGTGTGTGTGTGTGTGTGTCTGTGTGTCTGTGTGTGTGCACTCCAGTGGAACAAGGCTGTGGAACTTGCGAAAAACCACAACATGAAAGAGATTGGCCCTCTTCTTTCCAGATATGCCTCACACCTGCTGGAGAAGAAAAAAACTCTAGAAGCAGTGGAGCTCTACAGGAAGGCACATCATTTTCTGGATGCTGCCAAGCTTATGTATAAGGTGAGAAACACGTTAATCTATAACACATTGAACTTCCTGAAGTGCATTTTTACAGTGGGATTTAAAGCTAGTCATAGTATTGTTTTGAGAAATGGTATTAAAGGTATTTGTCGTAAGCATATTTAACACTAACAATTAGATTAAAATGCTTCTGGCTCCTGAGTTTTACTGTTTATTTTTGCCTTATTAATAAGGCGCTTGAGGTTGTGCAATATTGTGAATAAACCATGAGAAAAAGAAGTAGTGACACTTCACTTTGTGACAGAGAAATTGTAATGCTTTTATTATGCTTACTTAAATGAACTTTTAAAATAATTTTTTGTCTCTTGTGGTATTCTGTCTCATGTGGTTGGGTACAGCATGCCCATGGACTTCCTGTCAAGATGATACTGTGTCCTTTGTGTCCTCATTGTTTTAATAAAATGTACAAAGATAAAAAAATTTAATATTCAAATTTAATTATAATTTGAGGCTATGTGATCAGTTAATAAACAAAAAAGATGGCTTTAACAGTCTCCATACACATGCAGCACTTCACTCACTTATCACCAAAGGTTGGTGATAAACATTTGAATGCACCCTGCCACAAAACAAAACATTTTAAAGCTTTACATTTACAGCCCTTAGAAAAGACATATCAGTGACCTGACCAGCAAATAGTCTGATCTCAGTACAACTTTAAATTTATGCTGGAAAAAGTAATTATATTTTTATTATAGAATACTATATAAAAGTATTTTTTTAAGAAAATAAACTTTATTAACCAACAGCAGGTTTAAAATAGCAATTTGCCGAAATCTGACCCACACAAGGCTCCTAAAGGAGATAGCAAGTGACACACCAATTGGTTTATTGCATGTGATACCTAAAACACACGGATGAATCACGTCATGATAGCAAAGACACACTGACACACCCTAGATAAAACTGCATCAAACTGCATTTGATCATGAAGATCAGTAAAGAGTGCATAAACCTCTGGGTCCAGAATAGTAAGTATTTCAAATTCCAATGGTGTGTTTAAGGAATACAGACACAGTTTTAATTTTGTATAAGAAAAATGCTATTTAACAATAAAGTCCATGCTAAAAACATTGCAACAATGAAAGTTACTTTACTGTCTTATGCATGTTTTTTATATATTGCACTTTTTATACTGTAGCAAAAACTAAAACATAATTCCACAGAATCTATTGATTATAAGAAAAATCCTCCTTTGTTTTTTTCTGCAGATTGCAGAAGAAGAGGCTAAAAAGAGGACCAGACCGCTCAGAGTGAAGAAGTTGTATGTACTCGCTGCCTTGCTGGTTGAGAACCACCACACTCAGATTAAAACCATGCAACAAAACAAAGCCAAGAGCAAAACAGAGGTAGTGCTAGCGTTTTTTTGTTTGTTCATAACACATTCACAAGCTGCAATACATTTACTATGTACTACATTGTAAGCAATCTGACTAAGGAAGGACCATCCACATCTTAAAAACTCACAGTTTAAAACCCAAATATTTGTGACTTTTTAGTACTTAGTTCACATGTGAAAACACTCAGAACACATTAAGAAACCATTGAGATTAAATAACTTTTACCATATTCAGAGGTTGTCTAGGATGCACGTGGCCAAATTAGTTAGCAGTCTGTACAGGATTTCATCCTGTAAGTAAATCAGAACCTGTAAAGATATATATATATATATATATATATATATATATATATATATATATATATATATATATATAAATATATTAGAAATCTAAGTGCACCCGCAGTAATTCCATGTTCAAATTCATTTATTCATTCATTATTTTAGGGTCATGGGGGTCAAATATTTTAGGGTCAAACACACACTATATGGGGCAATTTAGAGCATTCAATTTGGAGCATTCAATTACCTTAAATCTATAATTTTATAATTGTTCTAAAAACCCACATGGGCACAGGGAGAACATGGAAACTTCACCCATATTTGAACCTGAATCCCCACTGCTAAGAGGTGAACATGCTAACCAGTAAACCACTGTGCCTCCCCTGTTCAAATTCAATGACATGACATTTGCTAAATTCTCATGATATGATGTGAGCATTACCTGCATCTTCATATATTAAATCGGTTGATTAAGTCATAGCATGAATAAAAGTGTACAAAATTGCTCAATTTGTGCAAGGATGGTTTGTGTGTTTTTTTCCAGACCACTTCTGCTCTGGCAGGCCTTCTAGAAGAAGAAGTATCAACTGAAGACAGCCACATCATGGATAAAGCATGGAGAGGAGCAGAAGCTTATCACTACTTCTTGTTGGCTCAAAGACAACTATACAATGGCGGTGTGGAGGCATCTATGAACACAGGTAAGACACTTTGCTCATTCATCCAGAAGTGAGATTAGACACTGATGTAAAAAGAAATCTCTGTTCTAGTTTAGCTAAAATTCAGGCACATATATACAGTGTACCAGTCAAAAGTTTAGACACACACTGTCTTTTTACTCTGTTGTTTTCATTTTCTCCACTTACCATAGAGTTGGCCTTTGTAGTTTTACAATTACTTATTGTATTTTTTGTTAGCTCCCTGTTGGTTTTATGTTCTTTTTAGTCAGTACCAATTGGTCAGAGTAAAGGGGACTAACACTGTATTCCACAATCAGATGGACTACAGTATGCAATTTTAGAACTACAAAGTCCAAAGGGATTGTAATCAGTGTGACTGATAAAATGGACTATAAATTGAACCAAGAGGAAGGGTGTTCAAACTTTTGACTGGTACTACATGTGTGGATTGATGTGCGTATCTGCAAAGGCTAAAATCCTTTTATACTATATTAAATGTACTGTAACATTTTCTGTAACCTTCAGTTAACAGTTATAATCAACATATTAACACATAGTTCTGCAGGGTGGACTCACTAGACTTCTATAGTTTTTCCAGTCTGCCACACTTAAAATATCTTATTTATGCTATTTATTTATTTGGTATTGAAAACAAATAATACAACTCCTAATTTTGTTATTTAAAATGTACTTTTTGCCTGTTCTTGCCATGGTCACCACAGTCCAACTTTAATTTTCATAAGAGGAGTTTTTTTTCAAGACCATCAAGTTTACAAGACTGGTTTCCTGACCACAAATGATTCAGTATTCTTTTTTTTTCCCTTAGCATAACATTTCTTATGTATGTGTGTACGAATGTATGCATTTTGTTTTAAAATATATAATTTTCCTCCTTCTCAGCACTTCACCTCCGGGATTATGAGGACATTATTCCAGCTGTGGAGATCTACTCTTTGTTGGCTGTATGCTCTTCTGCTAACAGAGCATTTGCAACCTGTTCACGTGCCTTCATCAAACTTGAGTCACTGGAAAGTCTCAGCTACGAGCAAAGGCAGACATATGAAGAACTTGCACTCCAGATCTTCACAAAATACCCACCTAAGGACAGTCGTAGGACCCAGCCAGACAGTATTGACAACAGGTCTGTTTCACACCGAGACAGATATAACAAAAGTTTTATCATGCTCATGTTCAAGGATGATCCACACCAGTACTGATAGATATGTATTTTAACATTAATTTTCATTCATTCATTTATTATCTTCTGCTTAATCCTCTACTAGGGACGGTAGGAACCCCCCCCCCATGCCCATCAGACACACATACAAACACACAGTATATGAGGTAATTTAGACCATTCAGTTTACCTTCAATCTATGTTTTTAGACTGTGGGAGAAAAACTGAGTACCTGGAGGAGAAACCCACGCGGACACAGAGAGAACATAGAAACTCCACCCAGATTGGGATTCGAACCTGGAAATGCCAGCACTGAGAGGCAAATGTGCTAGCCACTAAGCCACCGTGCTGCTAAGATTGATTTTATAAATCTTTTTATTTTAAGTACAACCCCGGTGTTAAATTACTTTATCCTAAATTAATTCTATGTGAGGGTGGCACGGTGGCTTAGTGGTTAGCAGGTTCGCCTCTCAGCACTAGGGATTCCCGGTTCGAATCCCCATCTGGATGGAGTCCAAAAACATGAATCAAGTCAATTGAGTTCTCCAAATTGCCCCATGTACAGTGTGTTTGTGTGCATGTCTGTGTGTGTGAGTGAGTGCCCCGCGATAGATTGGCGCCCTGTCCTGGGTGTATCTGCCCAGCGCCCGAAACGTTCTCCCGTGGATGGGCATGGGGAACCCCACCACGACCCTAATATAGGATAAAGCGGATGATAATGAATGAATGAATGAATAAATAATTCTGTGTGTGAAGTATAATACTTGGTAGAAACTGGGCAATTTATCCATAGGAAATAAATGTAATTAATTACCACTTATTAGTTATTTAATTTTTATTTTTAAACGTTGATTCATGTGTGGGCACGGTGGCTTAGTGGTTAGCACGTTTGTCTCTCAGCGCTGGGAATTCCAGGTTCGAATCTGGGTGGGGTTTCCATGTTCTCCTCGTGTCCATGTGGGTTTCCTCCGGGTTATCCAGTTTCCTTCCACAGTCCAAAAAAAATGGATCAAGGTCAATTGAATTCTCCAAATTGCCCCTTATAGAGTGTGGGTGTGTCAGTGTGAGTGAGTGTTTGCCGAGCGATAGATTGGCGCCCTGTCTTGGGTGTGCTCAGCGCACGAAACATTCTCCCCTGGATGGGCATGGGGAACCCCCCCATGACCCTAGTAGAGGATAAAGTGAAAGATAATGGAGGGATGGATGGATGATTCATGTGTTGTCATCGACGCTGAACAATTGTGCAAAGTGTCAGGTTAATCGGATAACAGGAAGTAGGTGAAAAAGCATTTGCAAACTTTTTATCAGAAACACAGACAAACAGATGAAGTTAATATAGGGCTGTACAGTGCCTTGTGAAAGTATTCACCCCCCTTTACATTTTTCACATTTTGTTACCTCACAACCTGGAATTCAAAGGGAATATTTGAGGGTGTGCATCATTTAATCATCAGAGATTTGGATATTTTTTATAACCTAACCCTGACTTATACTTCTCTACAACTTTATCCCTGACTTGCTTGGAGAGCTCCTTGGTCTTCATGGTGTTGTTTGGTTAGCTTAATGGTGTTGCATCCTCTGGGGCCTTTCAGAAAAGGTGTGTATATACTGACAGATCATGTGACACTTAGATTGCACACAGGTGGCCTTCATTTCACTAAGCATGTGACTTCTGAAGGTAATTGGTTGCACCAGAACTTTTTAGGGGCTTCATAACAAAGGGGGTGAATACATATGCACATGCCAATTTTCTGTTTTTTATTTTCATATTCTTTATATACATATATTTTTTTCTCATTTCACTTCTAAAACGTATACTATTCTGTGCAGATGCATCACATTCAATTCAGATAAAAAAAAAAAAAAA
>JAFMOD010001722.1:0-39723 GCA_019802435.1 Corydoras maculifer
AAAAAAAAAAAAAAAAAAAAAAAAAAAAAAAAGGCCTTTTGAAAGGAGATGATAGACGAATGATACAAACTCAACATAACATTTGCACACAGAGTTTACGTTACAAAAAACTCGTGCAAAAGAGACTTTATTTAAAAGAACCAAAAATATATGTTTTGAACAAGGTGATAAGGCAGGGAAGCAAATGGCACAACGGGCTCAAATGCTAAGTGTCTATAGATTGATCCCCAAGATACAATTTTAAATTTTGTAAACTTTGTTGGGCCTGCTTCCTAGTCTTTAAACCCTCCATGGTTAATTTGATTCTCTAACCTACATTAAAATAGATGAATCTCATCTCATATGTCCTATCTCTATTTTAGAGATTCAGAAAAATTCCCTGGACCAGAAGGATTCCTGCTAGCTTATCGTGGTGGAGGGATTTGTGTGCTTTAATGATGCTAGGTGCTATGTTGTCTGGGGAAAAATCCCCTGGTAGGGTCTCCTAAGGAAATATGGTCCTAGGTGACGGGTCAGACAAATAGTGGTCCAAATAATCCCTATGAATAATAACTTAAGAAATTCGTGTACCCTGCCCGAATTAGGGTTATCCAGACCCCCCCCCCCCAGGCCCGGGGATGGGGTTCGGATTAGGAACTTTCCCATGGTGCCCGACCGGGCCCAGTCTGCAGGAGGTAAATGGGTCCCATGGGTCCCCCCTCACATGGATTCACCACCTGTGGGAGGGGCAGTAATAGGGGTTCAGTGCATTGTGGATTGCGCAGTGGCCGGAGGTGTGGGTTTTGCTCAATGATCGACTTTGTAGTTGTTATTGGACTTGCGGCCATGTGTCCTGGACACTCGGGTGAAGAGAGGAGCTGAGCTGTCAATAGATCCCAACCTGCATAGCATTAATTCGACTTTTTTTCCAGCCCTTTTTTTTCCAGCTACCCTCCCCCCCTTTTTCCCTGCTTTGCATGAACACAAACTTTTGGCGTGTTATAGACCGGGTTGTACACGGAGTTTGGGCAGGTAAGCACGAGCGCGCTCCTACATCACACACAAGTAGGAAACGCCAGTTGTCTAAACACACTAGGTAAGTGGTAAGTGCCAGCCTCTGTATTTAGGTTTAAGTGATAAGCTTAGAGTAGCCAGCCATTTGTGTTACCGGATTGTTTTTGTTATTAGATGAGCGGGAGGGGGCCAATTAAGTGTAGGGAAGTGGTTTTGGTTTGATATTTTCTTTCCTATGGCACCACCTTAGCCCAACTCTGCACCCCGTGTTCATTGTGATCGTATTATTTGGTTCAACGTTCAGTATTGTATTGTATGTGGCTTAATGTTAAGTATTGTATTGTGTGTGGCTCAATGTTAAATGTTGTATAGTTGGATTGTTTCACTGTGTCTACTCCAGTAAATGTTTGTAAATACACGGGAGCTATTGACGTGTCTAGCGTGATTCTTTTGAGCTGAGTTACTCCACCTAGTTGATAGGTTCCCACTCTTGGTCTCGTGCACATAGGACAGCGGCCAGTTACTGCCCACTCAGGAAGGTTCGGGGTGGGTGGTAACACATGTTTAGTCGCTAACACTAGTACTTTCTGCTCACTAACACAGTTATTTACGGCTAACGATACTACATTTATTACCAGCTTCTTTTTTTTTAATAATAGCATATATTTAGTCGTATTCATCTGTTAATCAGATTTTATTGTATTCCACGCTGAGCTTCACAAACTGCATTGTGAGAACCTCCAGGACTCAATCTTTACCCAACGCAAAGTCCAACTCCTATTTCTACGTTCCATTTTCTTTTTTTTTAATGTACAGTTGTAAAGTTGTGAAAAATGTAAAGTTATTAACTTTAATTTCATAACCACTTATTTCCTTACGAACTTATTTCCTTATTAACTTACGAACACTTATTTCCTTATCTACACACGAAGCTAAATTATTATCTTCATTTATATACACCCTATAAATTGACACTTTCCCCTCTGGGTGCATGCAGTCAGTGCAGTATGTATAGGCAGTCTTACTCCATCACTACTGATAATTTAGTCTGTAAGAGGTGTAGCCTTGTCCTTAGTCTGACTGAGAAAATCTCAGTGCTATAAGAGCACATTTGGGTTTTAGAACAGGGTCATGTTAGGGAAGATGTGTCAGGGACCAGCTTAGCCAGCCCAAATGACACAGGATTAGGTCTTACATCTCTAGCTTTAGAGCCCTTGCAAGGCGAGTGGGTGATGGCCAGGCCACACAGACATAGAGCTGACCATCACACTAGGATTTACGTGTCCAATCGGTTTTCCCCACTAAATGACTCACCCACTGAGAGATCAATTGATCCAGGGCTCCAGACATCAGGGCAAACCTCAAATTGCTGCCTAATGCTAAATGCTCATTCTCTAGAATATTTATCCCCGTCAGCACTAATGATATTAGCCTTAAGCAGTCAGAGTTTACTAGGGCTAACTTAAGGTTAAAAGAGGTGTGTGTGTAATCGCTGCAATGATGTCTGATGAAGTAGCTGTCTTTGGTCCCCTATCAATTAGGCGTGGCGGCGAAACCTACAGCAGGTTATGCTCGCTGCGTTGCTGGATATCTAAGTGGTGCTCAGGGAACAATATTGCCTTTATTGACAATTGGTCTACTTTTGAGGGAAAGCGTGGCCTTTTGAAATGGGACGGCATCCATTCTTCCCGGGAAGGTGCTGCGCTCATTTCGCATAACATAGCCAATAGGGTTTTTTGTTTGGATAGGAATAAAAATTTAGTACTCAGAGCCAAGGCTAGGCAGCAGACAAAATGGCCTAACCATCTGTCTGCTAACTGCCAGGAGTGTGCGTGTGTGTGTGTGTGGGGGGGGGGCGCAAAATGTTTTCTTCTTCCTAGGGGGGGCTTAACAGAAAATAATTGAGAATCATGGGTTTAGCGTCATCAGGCTGCGAACTTCAGCTCTTGCTGGATCGGTTTGCAGACAAGTGTGAAGCAGTCAGGATGAGAATAAGCACCTCTAAATCTAAGGCTATGGTTCTTAGTCGAAAAAGGGTGGAGATTGCTCTCTGGGTCAGGGGTTAGATCTTGCCTCAAGTGGAGGAGTTTAAGTATCTCTTGTCTTGTTCACGAGTGATGGCAAGATGGAGCTGGAGATTGACAGACGGATCGGCGTGGGTTTAGCAGTGATGCGGACCCTATACCAATCTGTTGTGGTGAAAAAGGAGCTAAGCCATTAGACAAGGCTCCTAATTGACCAGTCGATCTACATTACTACCCTCACCTGTAAACATATGCTTTGTGTAATGATCAAAAGAACAATATTGCGAATACAAACGGCCAAAATTGGTTTTCTCTGCAGAGTGTCTGGGCTTGAGATTAGACAATCTCAAGAGTAGAGCCTCTACTCCTCGGCACTGAAAGGAGCCAGATGAGGTGGTTCGAGCATTTGGTAAGTATGCCTCCTGGGCGCCACCCTGGGGAGTGTTTCAGGCAAGTCCAGCTGGGAGAAGACCCTGGGGGATGACCCAGGGATTATATCTCACAGCTGGTCTGGCCACCAGTTGAGCTGGTAGAGGTGGCTGGGGCGAGGGAGGTCTGGGACTCTCTACTTGGGTTGCTGCCCCCCCGCGACCCAAACCCTGGACAATAGGAAGATGATGGATGGATGGGAAAAAATATTCCCTGGACCAGAAAAACAATTTACACTTTAAATATTATTAATATATAGTATTGCAAATGCTATATTTATAGATTTTTACAAGAGCCTGCAACTAATGTATTTCTAGAGTGGGCGTATGCACAATAGACAAATGTTAAATACAGCTAAACTAGTAGATGCCACAAACTAGATGGGCAAATTTCCTTTTTTTATTTTCTAAATAAAGTAACTGACTTCAACTATTATTTCTAAAGGGTATGCTATCAAATATCACAGGTATGTGGCCAATGGTTTTGCCCAGCTTATTCCTGGAGATCTGTGCCCTGGGAATGCTGTTCATATTTGCTGTTTTGTGTAAAAATATAAAATGGGGTGTTTTTGTTGTTAAGTCATGTATTTAATTAGCCAGGTAAAACTTTTTAAAACTGAAACTTGGCTCGTTATAAAATTACTTCCTCAAGCCATCTGGCATAAAACTCATAAAACTAAAAAAATAATTTGCATATCTGAAAATGGTTTAAATCACAGGCTAAAATCTACATATTTAAATTAGCAATAAAAATGTATGACCTGGACTAGGTAATTCTTCAAAGCAAAACCACTAATTCACTAGTCAGAAAAACTAAAATGGCAACTGTTCTCCTTAGAGTTGTGTAATTAAGTTGTGTAAAGAATGAAATAAGCATTCCAGCTGCAAGATGAAGGAATGGTATAAGAAAAAATACACACAAACATTCCTCCACAAACATTAAACACAAACCAGTATCCTCCACAACAGCATACAAAGCAAATTGCAGATCACTTATTGTGGGTTTGCTTGTTTTTCAATATATTTAATTCTATATTCATTTTTGCTCTATTTTGTAATGGCCAGTAAATAGTGTTTTGTCTCTTTAAGACTTCTGTGGTCGGTAGTGTGCATGCATTTATGCAGTCAAGTAACGCTTCCTTCTTTTAGTACAGTACAGTACAGGCCACAGTACCGTAATTCATCTCTTAATTATACGTTTTAATTTCAAGTAATGCTTAAATAGTTTGGACACAAGTTAATTGTAGGTTTTACAGACCATAGTTTATGAGACCAAGCTGTAAACAAAACCAAGCGTGGGAAATGCACTAAGCCCAGTTTAAATTATTTTACAATGTTCCCTTTTGCTGCCTGGGCTGTTAAAATAAAAATAAAATATTATACGATTGTGGGAATGGTTAATGAAGCCTTAAACATATAAATAAAATAATGCAGCAGATCTCTGGATCCTTAACCCTACATTAGGTATAACTGTACATGCTCATCGCTTCAGTAATGGATTTGTTCCTGTCTTGATTTCATATCTAGGAATGGAGGATTAAGCATGCACACATTAATGCATAAAAAATTTTTGATTTGAATTTTTGATTTCAGGAATTTATGACCTCTGGTTATCAATATAGCTGATTCTGCCAAATATGCATTAACATGTTCTAAATGTTTACAAAAACATACATCACAACTGCTGCACAACGCCGACCGTTTGTGTTCGATCCACCCAGTGCTGCTATACATTACAGGGATTTAAAATTCTTCCACAAAATTGATTTGAATGACACTAGCGGTACATGCACCACCTCGAAACTTAGCTACACTTAGCCTGTTTGGAGGTGTTTACAGCAAAGGTGCAACTCGCAATTTAGCTTGGGTGTCTTAACTTTAGCAAATTACAGTAGTAGTAATAACAGTTACTGTTCCACTGCTACTGCATTACAACTAATTTTTGCTAATTAAGTAAGTTTAACCCTAAATTTTGGCTTATCTAAAGAAATAAAAATTAAAATGTGAAAAAGCATTTTTACAGTAAGATGTTTTGTATTTATGATTTATGCAAATATCTGCATGTGATGTGTGTAATAAAATATGAAGGAAACTTACAGATGGTCAACAGGCCAGAAGTTAATTAATGTAACCGGACTGCAAAACAAAATGATAAAAATTATTTAAGTCATCGTTATCATATATTAAATATAATATAATTCTAATTATTTCGGATTGTGTTTTGGCTCTGATTACATTTGCAATGTAAAATGTGATGTAATTTTACATATTTCATCCTAAATATGAAATAATTACAATTAAATTATAGAATTTTAGATTATAATAATGACAGGTTAATAGAAAAAATGTAAAAAATTACAAACAAGCATTTGCCAATTGCACAAATATGTAATCCCCTGGAACAGACAACTTTGTTGTTTTTATGTTAATGCTAAAGATCCAATTGCTGATGGGGCAATTTTCACCAGATGTTGCGTCCAACCTATAAAATCACATATATAAAAAAAATTAATACTACTGTAATTTAATACCCAACATTAAAAGTCCATGTATAAAGTTATGCAAGTGACGTCAAAAGAAAAAGAAAATAAAAACAGAAAGAAAAGAAGGTGCAAAAAGCTATGCAAAAAAGCTGACAAAAGCTGTTTCACTCCTCACTAAATTTCTAATTGAGGAGTCACAAAAATGTTCACAAAACCTGAAATTAACAAGTACAGTTGGCTTAAAGAAAACAATATGCGATGCACTCAACTGCCATGGCCTTGATGAACACTTAATGCACAAATATGTGCGCGATAAGGGGCGCGGTAGCTCAGTGGTTAGGGCGTTGGGCTACCAAGCTGAAGGTTGGGGGTTCAAATCCCAGGTCTACTGAAGTTACTAGTGTGGGTCCTTGAGCAAGGCCCTTAACCTCCATTGCTACAAGGATGTTGTGATTAACCTTGTGTTCACCTTGTAAGTCGCTTTGGATAAAAGCATCTGCTAAATGACAAAATGTAATGTAAAATGTATATGTTTAAGAAAAAGCATGTTAAAAGGTGTGAAACATTTGGACAAGCATTAGGAGAATACATTCTGGTCGATCGAGAACAAAATTAAACAACTGGATGTCATAGCACAAACCGTGTTTGGAAGTGGGAACATCATGTTGTGGGGATGTTCTTCCTGATGTGGGACAGTCATGGGCTTGTGATTAAGGAACCAGCCTTCAAACCATTTGATTCCCGTTCCCACCAAGTACCATGGCTGAAAAGCCCTTGGGCATGGCACCACCTCTTTGCCCACCACTCCGGGCACATGTACTCACTTCAATAGTGTGTGTATATGTTTGTGTTTCACTGCATGGATGGGTTAAATGTGGAGGACAGATTCCTCTGTGCATATGCATAGTAGGCAAAATAAATAACATTTCAGCATATGGTACTGACAGTCTCCTTATAATTAAAGAAAAGGTAAAAGAAGAAATGTTCTTAGATAGGAATCTGCTGATCGTTAACACACTGCCAAAAAAAAACTCTCAAGTGGTTTAAAAAAAAAAAAAAAAAAAAAAAAACAATGGCCAAGTAAATCACCCAAATTAAATGCAATTAAAATATATTGGAAAAAAAGAATTATAGAAGAGCTGAAAAATGATACCAAATCAAACTAATAATGCACGTGACTATTTTCTCTATATAGATGGTGTCTTAAAGAAAGCTGTCATTACCAACAAAGGCTTTTTTTTTAAGTAATAGATATATTTCAGTAAAGTGTGTTAATATTTTTGTGTATGAGTGGTTGTTACTGACATCTGGTGAAAATTGTCAATAGCCTCTTTTGGCCCCATATATTTATTAGCAAATTTGTTGATGCTGCTGTAAGTGTTTCAATTAATTAAACCGATTTAAAGACATGACAAAATCACCATGAATAAACACAATCTAGTTTTATATGATCATTTCATATGAAAAAGTAATTGCTCTCGTAACTATTAAATTAATCAGTTAACAACACTAAATTAAACATTCAGTTCCGTTTTACTTGCCATACCCAGATACGATGACTGTTACTTTCAGATCTGCTACACTAAAATTACACTAACAGATTCTGTTATTTGCCCTTGTTTATATTTGATTAAATATGTTGTCCACATAGTTGCATTTAGCAAGCTGTTTTTATTAAATTTTAAGTGTGGAAAGACCTACACTAATCTTTAGACTATAATCTACAGACATTTTCCAAAAAAATTGGAATTATGGGAAAAGCTGATTAACTCCTCCTTGGATCACCATCTTATCATGGTGGAGGGGTTTGCGTGCTCGAATGATTCTTGGAGCCATGGTAGGGTCTCCCAAGGCAAATTGGTCCTAGGTGACGGGTCAGACAAAGAGTGGTCCAAACAAACTCTTATGGAAAAAAAAAAAAATCCAGGAACACATGTACCCTGCCTGAGTTAAGGTTATCGGGGCCCCACCCTGGAGCCAGGCCCGGGATTGGGCTCGTGATTGAGCATCTGGTGGTCCCATGTGCCCAACTGGGCCCAGGCCGAAGGAGTTATATGGGTCCCACCTGTGGGAGGGGCAGTAATAGTGGTTTGGTGCGTTGTGGATCGGGCAGTGGCTGGAGACAGGGACCTGGGCATGACAATCCACGGCTGCGAAATTGGCTTTAGGAAGTTGGAATGTTACTTCACTGGTGGGGAAGGAGCCTGAGCTAGTGCGGGAGGTTGAAAGATACTGGCTAGATACAGTCAGATACAGTTTTTCTGGAGTTGCCCATGGTCAGAGGCATCAGGCAGGTGTGAGCTTTCTCCGGTGGACGAGAGGGTAGCCTACCAATGCCTTCAGGTTGGAGAACGGGTTTTGACTGTTGGCTGCACTAACGACAGTTCAGAGTTCCGTTCCATTCCTCCATGTTAAGGCGGCGGGCAGGAGCTTTGGTCGCAAGGTAGTTGGTACCTGTCGTGGCAGTAACCCTCAAACATGGTGGTGGTCACCCCGTGTGAGGGATTCCGTCAAGCTGTAGGAGTCATATCAGGCAGGGTCGGCCTGTGGGACTCCAGAAGCAGCTGACAGTTACCGACAGGCGGAGTCATTTGTCGCGGAGGCAAAAACCAGGGAGTTGGAGTTTGGTGAGGCCTTGGAAAGTGACTATTGGTCAGCTCTAAGAAGATTCTGGCAAACTGTCAGGCGACTCATGAGGGGAATGCAGTGTGCCATTAACACAGTATATAGTGGAGGTGGTGCACTGTTGACTGAGGACATCATTAGGTGGTGAAAGGAATACTTCAAGGACGTTCTCAATCCTACTAATATGCCCTTTGGAGAGGACCCAGGAGGAGGCTTGTCCATCACTAGGGCTGAAGTTGCTAAGGTAGTTAGAGAGCTCCTTGATGGCAGGGCTTCACAGGTGGATGAGATCTGTCTGGAATTCCTCAAAGTTCTGGATGTTGTGGTGCAGTCTTGGCTGACGCGCCTTGTCAACACTGCATGGTCATTGGGGGCAGTGCCTCTGGACTTGTAGACGGGGGTGGTGGTGCCTCTTTTAAAAAAAGGGGCTCCAATTACAGGGGTATTACACTCCTCAGCCTCCCCAGCAAAGTCTATGCAGGGGTACTGGAGAAGAGAGTCCGACTGATTCAGGAGGAGCAGTGCGGTTTTCATCCTGGTCGTGGAACACCAGCTCTTTACTCTCTTCAGGATCCTCGAGGGTTCATGGAAGTTTGTCCAACCAGTCTACATGTATTTTGTGGAGAAGGCTTTGGAATGTGTTCCTCTGGGTATTTTGTATGTGCGGCGTAGGAGCTTGGTTCGCATGGCCGGCAGTAAGTCTGAGTAAGCCTTGGTTCCAGCGAGGGTTGAACTCCATCAGGACTGTCCTTTGTCACTGATTCTGTTCATAATTTATATGGACAGAATTTTTAGGTGCAGCCAGGGGATGGACGGTGTCCGATTTAGTAATCTGAGGATCATGCCGCTGCTGTTTGCAGATGATGTGGTCCTGTTAGCATCAGCAGGCTGCAAACTTCAGCTCTAACTGGATCGGTTTGCAGCAGAGTAAAAAGCGGCCGGGATGAGAATCAGCACCTCCAAATCTGAGGCCATGGTTCTAAGTCGGAAAAGGGTAGAGAGTCCTCTCTGTGTCAGGGATGAGATCTTGCCTCAAGTGGAGGAGTTTAAGTATCTCGGGGTCTTGTTCACGAGTAATGGCAAGATGGAGCGTGAGATTGACAGACGGATCGGCACGGGGTCAGCAGTGATGCAGACCCTAGACCGGTCTATTTTGTTGGAAAAGGAGCTAAGCCATAAGGCAAGTTGTCTCGATTTACTCATCGATCCACATTCCTACCCTCACCTATTGTCTTTGGGTAATGACCAAAAGAACAAGATTGCGAATACAAGTGGCCGAAATGGGTTTTCTCTGCAGGGTGGCTAGGCTCTCCCTTAGTGATAGGGTGAGAAGGTCGGTCATCCAAGAGAGACTCTGAGTAGAGCCGCTACTCCTCCGTGTTGAAAGAAGCCAGTTAAGGTGGTTCGGGTATCTGGTAAGTATGCTTCCTGAGCGCCTACCTAGGGAAGTCCAGCTAAGCGGAGAGCCCGGGGTAGACCTTAGACACACTGGAGGGTTTATATCTCACGGGGGGGGGGGGGGGGGGGGGGGGGGGGGGGGGGGGGGGGGGGGGGGGGGGGGGGGGGGGGGGGGGGGGGGGGGGGGGGGGGGGGGGGGGGGGGGGGGGGGGAAAAGAATCCAAACTGCTTAAGGTTCAGTGTGAAATATTCAGTCAGTCATGATTTGGGGTGCAAATGTTCCATCATCTTTCAGCAGGTCCTGGTTTTTACCCATACCGCCAGAGGCACCAAACCCTGGTTTGATACCCATGCCATCACAGTGCTTGACTGGCAAGCCGACTCACCAGACTTAAACCCTATTGATAATCTATGTGGTATTCCTTGTTGTTGACACTGGTGCCCCTCATTTTCCTCTTGCGAAAACTCCATAGATTCTTAATGGGGTTGAGATCCAGCGAATCAATCACTGAAATGTCATGGGAATCAAACTATTCTGGAAGACTGTTGTAGTAACCTTGGATTTACCAACCAGTACCAGAGTTTTCCAACACCTGAACCGGACATTGCACCCCAGATTTCACACTGGACCTCAAGCAGTTTGGATTTGGTTCCTCAACTTTACACTCATGTCCAGCAAAAAAACATTCATGTCCTGCAAAATTTGGCCTGATTTCTCCACAGGATTAAAAAAAATTATATATATTTATGACCTGGAAGCCCAAATTACAAAAAAATACTTGAAATCATTTAAATTGTTGGCCCCGAATATATAAACAATGAAAGTTTTTTTAATGGAATTATGGAAATTAATACATTTTTCCATGATATTCAAAATTTTTGTAAAGAGTCTGTACTTCCAACCAGCACCAGTGAGTGACCTTAATAATATTTAGATTAGATTCACCTTTATTGACATTGTGTAGAGTATAGGTACAGAGCAAATTAAATGTATAGTGGATATAAAATATGTTAGTGATATAATAAAATGAGACCAAGACACAAAATTTCAGAACTTTTTCCACCTTTAAGGAGACCTAAACCTAAATTTCACACGGACATAAAATATTTAGTCAGTCAACAATTATGCAAATTCTCCCACTTAAAAAGATGAGAGAGGCCTGTTATTGACATCATAGGTAGACCTCAACTATGAAAGACAAAATGAGTTTGTCACATCACATCACAAATAACACTGTGATTTTTCCCCCCACATTTTTATTGATGACTCAACAGAGAAAATACAAAACAGCATACAATTCCAGTAGTTATAAAGAGAACATTAATTTTTACCCTATACATAAACACGTAACCCCATACTTAAAAAAATTTTAAATAAAGAAACTAAATAATCAATGTAAAAATAATAAATAAAATAAAAAAGAGTTCACCTCAATCCTCCACAGCCCTGCAACAACCAAATTATTAAGATTTTTAAAATAATTGATAAAAGGCTGTCATGTCTCAAAGAATTTGTCAGCCGAATTCCTCAGGATGAACTTAATTTTCTCCAGACAGAAAAAACATGACATCTTTTAGTCACAAGTAATATGAAGGTGGGACTGCGGACTTCCAATTCAGGAGAATTCTTCATCTGGCTAGTAATATAGAAAACGCTATAGTCTTATGGAAACCAGCTGCACCTATATGAAGGCCCTTAGGCTCACTAAAGATCCGGGTCCAATTTATAGTTGAATGCTCTTGAAATAGTAATGATGATATCTGTCCAAAACTTATCAATCTTATGACATGATCAGAACATATGCACAAAGTTAGCTGGATCGAAACAGGGGCGAGAAGCATCAGTATTTGAAAGGATTTTTAGCCAATCTAGCTTTCGTGTAGTATGCCCTATGAACCAGCTTCAGCGGCATCAGGCCAAGTCTGGCACAAGACACAGTGGAGTTGAGCCTTGACAAAGCCCTTGACCACCAATCATCATCCAACTCCTCCCCCAGGTCCACCTGGCCTTGAGTGTCGAATCTGTCTCACCGCGGAGATTTGCAATACCTTTTTATATTTTAGCTATCAAGCCTTTTGTATCAGGTTCCAAACTGCACAACTCCTCCCAGGGTGCAGCTTCAGGTTCACAAGGAAAAGAGATTGTGCGCAGTGGCGAACTTGTAAATACCTGAAGTATGTTGGTAAAAGATTAAATTTGACTTTTAATTTATTAAAGCTTGAAAATATGTTGTCAATGTATGAGTCACAAAAGCTAAAAATCCCGTTTTTTGACCAATGTTAAAAGGTGGCGTCGTTCAAAGAAGGCTTGAACAAATGATAATGCAAATACGGCTCAGATATGAAGCATCCTGAGATTCAGTCAGTCTTCTAAGTTGGGCCCAAACTCTCAAAGTTGATATAACCACAGGATTAGACGAGTGTTGTTCTGGGGACAAAGGAAGATTTGAATAGACCAGTGCAGATAAAGAGGTATGGCTGCAGGACATGGATTGCACTCTACAGCAATTGGTGTCTGGGGAGTGAAGCCAAAAGTTAATTTTCTGCACATTTGCCGCCAAATAATAATAGAATATATTGTGGAGTGCCAATCCAATATTCTTTCTTGGTTTCTTGGAGTAGCACTTCCTATCCGAGGGACCTTTCCTGACCAAATAAAACTTGTGATGCTATTAATAAAACTAAGGCCTTGTTCAGCGTACTCGCGTGTTCTGATAGAAGCGACTTCCATCGATTTTAACGCAGGTAAAAACCAAGGTGGTGGTGCGGACTCGTCCGTGATAAGTTCCACATCTGGTGTGTTCCTTGGACGGGAGCTCTCCTGACTCCCCAAGCTCCATGCCCGGCTTATTACCTGGCGTGGTCACCTAAGTCAAGAACATTCGGTCAATGGTGGGATTGCGTATACCTGAGGTAGTCTTCACAGTTGATTTATCTCTCAAATTGCGAGACATCTCGTAATTAGAAAAAATCACAGAATCATGTATCTTCTACTTAGTAGTAATAAAGGTTTTAAGTAAAGGCTTAATTATAGGTAATAATGCGAAGTCTGCGCTACTCCACGTCTACTCTGGCTCAGACATGTCCTGGAAGTCACACTGTCTGATTTTTAAAGAATTTATTTGCAAATAAGGGTGGAAAATAAGTATTTGGTCACCTACAAACAAGCAAGATTTCTGGCTGTCACAGACCTGTAACATCTTCTTTAAGAGGTTCATCTGTCCTCCACTCATTAGCTGTATTAATGGCACCTATATGAACTCGTTAACAGTATAAAAGACACCTGCCCACAACCTCAGTCACACTCCAAATTCCACTATGAAGACCAAAGAGCTGTCAAAGGAATTGTAGATATGCACCAGGCTGGAAAGACCGAATCTGCAATACAACTGTCTACTCTGGGAGCAATAATCAGAAAATGGAAGACCTACAAGACCACTGCTAATCTCCCTCGATCAGGGGCTCCATGCAAGGTCTCAAATTGATCACAAGAACGATGAGCAAAAATCCCAAAACCCCACGGTGGGACCTAGTGAATGACCTGCGTAAAGCTGGGACCAACTTACAAAGGCTACTGTCAGTAACAGACTACGCCCGCCAGGGACTCCCCTGCTTAAGCTAGTACATATCCGGGTGCGTCTGAAGTTTGCTAGAGAGCATTTGGATGTTCCAGAAGAGTATTGGGAGAATGTCTTATGGTCAAATGAAACCAGAGGAGAACTGTTTGGTACAAACACAACTCATCATGTCTGGAGGAGAGTGAATGCTGAATTGCATCCAAAGAACATCTTACCAACTGTGAAGCATTGGGATGGCAACATCATGCTTTGGGGCTGTTTCTCTGCAAAGGGACGACTGGTCTGGTGCATGAAATTATGAATAGGGTCATGTATTGTGAGATTTTGAGTGCAAACGTAGTTCCATCAGCAAGGGCATTAAAGATGAAACGTGGCTGGATCTTTCAACAATGCAATGATCCCAAGCACACTGCCAGGGCAACAAAGGAGTGGCCTTGCCCATGGGTTAAAGCAAGATATTTTCATTTGCCTGAAAATTTTTCCTGGCAAAAGACAATGCCAGCAATTACTGAAAATGTGGTGTAGTTATGGACACTTTTTTGCCTAATTATATACAATAAACACATTTATAAAGTATATTCATCTAAACAGCTTGTGTAAGGAGAAAAGAGAGATTTTATAAAGTGACAAAATGCAACACCTGGACAACAAAGGTACATAAATGGTTATATAATGGAGTTACTCAAATTTAGTGCATCCTGGTGAATTTTAAAAAGTAGGAAGCTCTCTAAAACAACAACAACAAAAAACTGTTCATTTAAGCATGTGCATTTGTTATTGTAGCTGAGGGCCCACGTTAGCAGGTGGTGTGCTGAAAAGAGCGCATAGCAGCCTTGTGTGTTGCCTCCGACTGATGGCATAGATTAGTTTTTATGGTAAACTACGCACATGCACCCACCTGGTTGCTCAATTTTGTTTGCACCATAACCGATAAGGTATACCATAGTGTCCCTTTACATTTAACCATGCCAATCTACATTTGTTTTTTGCTGGTCTGTTGATGTTTCCGACGTCAGCACCTTCAACAAACAACGTGTCCATGATAACATCACGTTATAATGCTATGTCCTCAAAGATAATTTCCGTGAACCCCTCCCATCTGTATAGCGGTGTGTGTTCACCTTTCATCACAGCGTTATCACATCACTTTCAAAAGTTATCAGCCAAAGCATTATTCGTCATTTGAGTTTTTTGAACGACCAACTATAGACAGCTGCTAAACGCTAAATGTATCTTTTAGTCAGATTCACTATTATGAAAGCATAAATAAGATGACCTGCTTTTCCAAGAGAAAGTCTGCCGATGTTCCCATGAATGACATAGCTCGAGGAAAGCAGTAAACAGAGCAGAGCGGAGTAAAAATACTACAGTGTGCTGCTAACTCGCTACCATCCCATCGTGTGCTGATGAGCACCAGTGTGATTATTATAATCATTAAACACGTGATAGCATGCGCATGTATGTGTGGTTTATTATTATGATTTGACTGATTTTTTGCATCAAAATATTCAAATGACGGAACTTTAACCCGTGGCCTAGTCTCCAGATCTCAACCTCAAAGAAAACCTTTGGAGGGTGTTAAAAGTCTGTGTTGCCCACCGACAGCCCCAAAACATCACTGCTCAAGAGGAGATCTGTGCCAAAATGGTTGCATAAGTGCACACCCTCTTATACTTGGGAGTGTAGTTGTGTTCAGAATGAACCAACTCATGTTAAGTAGGAATTAGTAGACACCTGCCATTTAAAGTGTCTCTGATTAATCCCAAATAATTTCAGTCATTCTAGTAGTCTTTTCCTGACATTTTCTTTGTTTTACAGAAAAAGCTATGGTCCACAGAGAGCTCCCATTGTATCAGAGAGATCTGAGAGATCAGAGAGATTTTTAAAGCATTCGATATACTATGGAACACAGCAAAGACAGTCATCGTCAAGTTGAGAAAATATAGGATAACAATGAACAGGAAATTGATGACAAGAAGAAAATTGGTCAGGGAAGCTACCAAGAGGCCTAAAGCAAAATTAAATTAGTTGCAGGAGTTTATAGCACATACTGGCTGTGTATTACATGTGACAACAATATCCCGTATTCTTCACATGTCTGGGTTATGGGGTAGGGTGCCAAGACAGAAGCCTCTCCTTAAGAAGAAAAACATTCACAACCTAAAAGCATGTTAATATTGAATTAATTGATGTGGGGCTGTTTTTCTTTAGCTGGTACTGGTCAAGGTGGAGGGAATTATGAACATTATCACAAGTTGATGTTGGCAGAAAAGCCTTTTAGTTTCAACTTTCAGTAGCTTGAACTTTCAGCATGACAATGACCCAATGCATACATCCAAATTAACCAAAAAAAAAAGGTCACCAGAAGATGATTAAAGTTTTGGAATGGTCCAGCCAGAGCACAGATCTGAATCCGATTGAAAGTCTGTGGGGTGATTTGATGAGGGCTGTACACAGGAGATAAAACCGCAATCTGACAGAATTGGAGAGTTTTTGAAAAGAAGAGTGGACAAATATTGCGTATAATATTGCTTTAAGTTAAGATGTGCCATGCTGATAGGCTCCTGCCCAAAAAGACAGTGCTGTAATAACATCAAAAGGTGCTTTGACAAAGTATTAGTGTAAGGGTGTGCACACTTATGCAGACACATTTTTTTAGGTTTTTTTTACTTCTTCTTCCCAAAGATTTGTTTCTTTTTATTTGAAATGTACAGGTTATAGGTCTCATTAAAAGTGAAAAAGGTTCTGAAAATATTTGTCTTGGTCTCATTTTTATGCATTTTTAAAAATTAGCACCAGATTTGCTTCTATATATCAAAATATATCATTAAATTTAAAAAATGGTAAAGTTAAAGTGGTCTGAATTAGGTAAGGTACTGTAAAAACAAATTTAAACAGAAGGTAAAACGTCTTACGTCTCCATGTTGTCACCTTCCAAAATGGTCTGTACAGGAAGGTAGCCCATGCGAGGGTGCTTGGCAAAATATCGTTTTGTTCTGAACTTGTTCTTCAGTACCTTGGCAAAATCTCTTACATCCTCTCCAGATGTTGTCTTCATGATATGTTAAAGTAGTAAAAAATAAATAAATAAATTATGTATATGTGTATATATATATATATATATATATATATATATATATATATATATATATATATAGTGCATCCGGAATGTATTCACAGTGCTTTACTTTTTCCACATTTTGTTAAGTTACAGCCTTATTTCAAATTGTATTAAATTAATCTCTTTCCTCAAAATTCTACACAAAATACCCCATTTTAACCATGTGAAAAAAGTTTTTTTCAGAGTTTTGAACATTTATTAAAATTAAAAAAACCAAGAAATCATATTTACATAAGTATTCACAGCCTTTGCTTAATACTTTGTAGAACTACCTTTGGCAGCAACTACAGCCTCAAGTCTTTTTGAATATGATGCCACAAGCTTAGCACACCTATCTTTAGGCAGTTTTTTCTTCTTTGCAGTACCTTTGACGCTCCATCAGGTTGGATGGGAGACGTCTGTGCACAGCCATTTTCAGATCTCTCCAGAGATGTTCAATCGGATTCAAGTCTGGGCTCTGGCTGGGCCACTCCAGAACATTTACAGAGTGGTCCTGAAGCCACTCCCTTGAGATCTTGGCTGTGTGCTTCGGGTCGTCGCCCCAGCCTGAGGTCAAGAGCGCTCTGGAGCAAGTTTTCACCCAGGATGTCTCTGTACATTGCTGCATCCTCCGAACATGACGCCCGGCATTCACACCAAATACTTCAATCTTTGTCTCATCAGACCAGAGAATTTTGTTTCTCATGGCCTGAGAGTCCTTTAGGTGCTTTTTGGCAAATTCCAAACGGGCTGCCTTGGGCCCTTCTCCCCCGATCGCTCAATTTGGACGGTCGGCCAGCTCTAGGAAGAGTCCTGGTGGTTCCAAACTTCTTCCATTTACGAATGATGGAGGTCACTGTGCTCATTGGGACCTTCAAAGCAGCATAAATTTTTCTGTATCTTTCCCCAGATTTGTGCCTCGAGACAATTTCGTGCCTCGAGACAATTCCTTTGACTTCGTGCTTGCCCTCTGACATGCAGTCAACTGTGGGACCTTATAGACAGGTGTGTGCCTTTCCAAATCATGTCCAATCAACTGGATTTACCATAGGTGGACTCCTGTTATTGTGTAGAAACATCTCAAGGATGATCAGTGGAAACAGGATGCACCTGAGCTCAATTTTGAGCTTCATGGCAAAGGCTGTGAATACTTATGTAAATGTGATTTCTTAGTTTTTTATTTTTAATAAATTTTCAAAACTCAAGAAATTTTTTTTTCACATGGTCATAATGGGGTATATTGTGTAGAATGTTGAGGAAAGAGATGTAATGTAATACAATGTGGAATAAGGCTGTAATGTAAGAAAATGTGGAAAAAGTGAAGCGCTGTGAATACTTTCTGGATGCACTGTGTATATATATATATATATATATATATATATATATATATATATATATATATATATATATTTATTTATTTATTTTTTTCTTTCCCCCACCAGTAAATGTATAACATAATACAAAAACATAGACTTATGCCAATAACATACAAGCTGCAATATTAGAAAGCAAAATTATTTTGTGTTAAATACAAATTACTATTTTTTGTTGCTTAAATGACAAATGACAAAAGAACACAGCTAAACCATCATCATCAAGTAATAATCATCTAACAAAACAGGTGTACACATACAGCTATACATACCGGAGTGCAGTATTCAACCATAGGATACTGCATCTTGTGACCCTTTGCCACTCTTCCAGAAAAGAAGCAGCTTTGGCAGATGTCATAATTAAAGTGCTTTAAGCTTCTGTACCTGTGGGCAACCGGCAATCAATTAGATTTCTGAACAAAATACAACAGTGTACCACACTGCATTTATTTGAATATAGTAAAGATTTTTTAATACGGCACCCAGGAAACAATTAGGGGTTACTAGCCTTTCCAAGGACACTTCAGCCATAGTACTTGGTGGGACTGTGAAACCGGAGAACTTAAGTTCACAAGGCATAGTGGGATTCTAGTAGTACAACAGTAAAGACTGCATAAAGTGAATGCACAGGGAAGCCAGAGAAGTAGCCAGAGCAGTAAAAGCCAAAAGTAAAAGGCCAATACAAAACCTGGTATAATGTGCTATACCTTGAGCCTTATGGTAGTGAAGGTAAAAAACAAGCTTTAGATTTTGTGTCTTTGTATGAAGCCTAAAGACAGAGATGCAGATGTACTCATAACAAAAGACATCTCATTTTATGATGCAAAACCACATAAGAACTGGAAAAGTAATGATGTTACAACTGTGCAGTCCATTCATGAAGTAAACAAAGTTATTTGTACGCTAAAGACAGAGAAAGTTACTTAACTTTGGGGCAACAGTGACGGTTTTAACAGTAACAGTTTTAACTTTGGGGTAACAGTGACGATTCGGCATTGGTAGTTTTCAGGGATGCTGGATTTGGTAACCTTCCTGAAGAAGGTACACAGGGAAGGGAATTTATTGCTCTTAAAGAAAAAGAAGTTACGTTTTCTTCTCTCTTCTCTCTGGCAATCTAAAATAGTCAGATGAAATGTGGTCAGAAGTACACCGGCAGTAAAAACCCTTGCCATGTTAGATGGAATAGACAGTGGTCTTTCTGGTAACACTGGTCTGAACACTTCAATTGCTTTATGTGACTAATAACAACTAAATAAGAAGTATACCTTTGGTGAAACTAAGATTGCGTGTCACTTGATTAACAGCTGCGATAATGATGCATGTAGAACTAAGCCAATTAGAGGAAACAATTTCAAAATTTTCAAATGTTACGTATTGTCATAAAAAGAAAACTTTGGTGTGCCCACACAGCTACATTGAAATTGCAACATTGTATGCAAAACTATGTTGCTCCTTCTTGCAAGAAAAAAAACAAAGAACAAAAAAACTTTTCTTGCGGTTCACACCGCTTTCTGGCAAAAGCCACAGTTATTAGCATTTCACGCTAAATATTTTGGTATGTGTTTTCTTCGTTCCTTCTGTGTAGATTACAGGTGTAGATTATGGTCTCCTTTGTTTGATGCTTATCATATGTCTTAAATAGACAGATTCCTTTAATTAAATTTTTTATTTTTTATTTTGTCCGCTTTAAAAAAACACTATATGAATTCTGTTTGGACGATTTTACCCTAATGTGTGTATGATATGCGCGTGCGTACAGATACAGTTTTATCTTTTTTGTGGTGATCCACCATAATTTAATTTCCCTACACACCTGCATCTCTTCTTATTTGTCTAAATCTCGCTACTAAATTGTTTAACATATATAGGATTATATAAATATTTTAAATAGCATGTGGTGGCACAGAACAACAAGTGAAACACCTCGCTTTCCACAATTAAAAAAAAAATAAAATAATAATAATAAATATATAATAAATAAATAAATAAACTAATTAATTAATTAATTATTAATAATTTTACAAAAATCACACACCATAATAGTATGGATTTGAAGCAGGTGTCTATGCCATGGATATAAGCTGACAATAGTGAATGGCTGGCTACCCTGCATAAAAGAAAAGAAGTGCAGAATAAAGAATGAAACAAACTTCCGCTAAGCAGAATCATGAACATGATAAGCCACATTTGCATAGCATTTTTCCCCAGCATGTCAGTATTGTGGTGCTGGTATGGAGTTTTGGTAAGTGTCCCATTTATTTTTCTTGTTCTGTTATTGTAGTTCAAAATTAGAGTATATGACCTACTACAACTTGTGATCGTCAATAAAATGCACATACTACAATATTTTATATGTTTACAACCTTTCTTGGAACATTGATAACACAAAGAAGATTGTCATGGACTTCAGGAAAAAACCTTCTTAGCATGCTCCTCTGACCATCAATGGCACTGCTGTGAAGAGAGTGAGCAGCACCAAGTTCCTGGGAGGGCATGTTTCAGAGGAACTTTTCTGGAGTAACACTGCATCATTGGCCAAGAAAGCGCATCAGAGCCGGTACTTTCTCCGCAAACTGAGGATAGCCAGAGCATCATGCGCATCTTTTACAGGGGGGCCACCGAAAGCATTTTGCCGCAAGACACTCCAGCACATCGTGAGAGCAGCTGAGAAGATCATTGGTACCTCTCTACCCTCACTACAAGATCTGAACAGCACCCGCCTTACTCGAAAAGTCATCAGCATGGCGGGTGATCCCACACACCCGTTACACAGCTTCTTCAGCCTGCTGCCATCAGGGAGAAGACTAAGCTGTCTTAGGGCAAGTACCAGCAGACTGAGGGACAGCTTTGTTTATTAGGCAGTTAGGACACTCAACATTCTCCCTGCTCTGCTCTCATAACTGTTTAACACACAACACCAGACCTTTCATTCCACATAAACTCAGGAAACACAAGCTTTTTACTAAACTCTGCAACATAAAGAACTGGACCTGTACTCATCACCAACCATTCCACATGCATAGTCATTTTTCAACACATTCTTATGTCAAACTATTTTATTTGCACAACTTTGCTTATTTGCACTAAATAACCACTGACCTCAATCATTGCATAAGAACACTTTAATTTTAATAAGCCATTTTATTCCATTACTTCACAACTTAAATGTAACTTATGTCTATTTAATAAGGGTAATTGTAATGTCTGCTACCTTAAAGTAAGTCTGAAGAAATGTAATTTCATTACTGTACAAATTCAGTTCTGACAATAAAGCTGACTTTGACTTTACTTATTTTGCATTTATTTAAATAAACTTTTTTTTGTGGATTTCTTTTTCTTCTTTTAAATAAATACAGAAATCGTGAAAATAATAAGATAATAGTAAAAATTAATGACCTTCAGCAATGGGATTAGACAGAATATATGACCACATCATCCAAACCACATCATCTAGACTTTAGAATTCCTACTGGTAAGACAAAAAACAGATAAAGGTCTATTAAGGTTTCTTAAATTTTGATCCAGAAGTGCCTGTATTGTTAATATATGTAGGATTTTTAATTATAAAAGGTTCATTCTCTAAACTTCTACCTTGTTTGCGGTCAGTGTACGAATACATAGAGTGTTGCCAATATAGACATTACATTTAGAAAATGTTGTAATACATTTACATAATACAAAAACAGTAACATTTAATTTAATTGCATGAATACAAATAATTATCTGACTTTCATTTACAAATTTTGTTGAACTGATAAAATGTACAATAAATGGAGCAAAAGAGAACGTGTCTTTTAACTGGTACTTTATTATATCAAATATAATTATATAATTTGTTAAAAAAAAAATATTAATAAAATCTATATACCTGAAGCCAATAATAGGACATTCTTTGCAGATGTTACATTTGGCCTGGTGTTTGGCAGTTTCTGCTGCAGCCACACGATGAAGAACAGGGAGCCAGACCATAGACTGAGGTTCCAAACGCATCCATTCAAGAAAGACTGAAGCCTCAAGTTCTGGCTTGTTATTTGCCTACAATTTGTTCACAAAAGAAAAAATAAAATAAAATAAAAAAAAAATATATATATATATATATATATATATACACACACGCACACACACACACACACACACACACACACACATACATACAAATGTTATATGCAGAAGCTTATATATATATATTTCATATCAGGTAATATACAGGTGTATGTACATTACTTGGATAATCCAATTTATTCAAAGAAGAGGAGCTTTTAAAGCAGGTTACACGTTACAAAATCTCTATAGTGTGTGTATTAGGTTCAAATCCCAAGCTGACAAAACAGCTACTGTCCCAAGTCTGGTGCCCCAAATTTTTATGTTCCAAATCAAAAGCTGACCAGTCGTTAGCTACCAATCATGAAACACAACTGAGTGTCCCGATGCTTCTGTCCCTGATACTGGAGCCTGAATGCCGGACTTCAATCGTTTGAGAAGAAAAGACAACCACATGAGTGTTGATAATCAATGCTTTGATTTATTACAATTCACACATGATTAAAGCTTCATAGTGCATTACAATACATGCTTCACATTATATAAATGTAATATACTTGTATAAATAAAATTATATAATCAAAGAATAATATAAACAAACTTTTAAGCATATGAATGACCTACAATCCGTACCTTTAAATCTGTAATAGCAGGCAAATTAATCTTCATTATACATTTTGAATTTGAGAAGACTATATAAAACTAGAATTTTCAATTTCTAAAAAGAGAAATGTGTGTTCTTGTGGGATCTGTTAAAAATAACCTCTTTTTCACAAAGACATTGTCAAATTAAATAAAGTCAGCGCAGTGATACAACATGCAGTGAAATGCTTTAAACAGCAGTCTGCACACACAAGCAGCTTTTAAAATTAAAACACAGCTAATAAAAGAATAACCAAACTGTAATTAGATATTAAGTATTAAGTAAATATTAAGAACAAGTTAGGCATTGGTGTAGGAACTAACAGCTGTAGCTTTGGATACCCTGTTCGGCATCTTAGATCTGCGCATCGGCACCTTTAGAGTAACAGTAAAAACCATATTTTGTTCATAATCGTTGTTGATTGCGTCTTTTTGGGTGTTTTTATTCTTAGATATTACAATTACTATTTAATACCTTTTCACACCTTCTTTCACTTCAGCATGTGTTTTCACTTAATCCCTGTCATTTCCTTCTCGCGCAGATGCTCGTTTCCTCAAAAGAGTAGGCCCACTCTGGCACACCGGCGAACTCTGTAGCAGGTGAATACAATCGAGCCCATCACCTTCTCTGCAGGATTATGGAACAGTCAGCTGGCCACCAAGAAATCCGATTTTATTGCAGTTTTGCTGCTCATGCTGGTATTCAGGTTTTAGCCCTCACTGAAATGTGGATCCGCCCAGAGAACACCAGCTGCCCTCTCAACTAATTTTTACTTTTCTCACTCTCCTCGTATTGGCAAAAGAGGTGGAACGAGTTTGTTTATTTCTCATAAATGGAAATTCCCTCCTCTTACACTTTTATCCAACATTATCTCATTTATTCAACACTGTCAGGTCAACTGGATAACTTTGTTGAGGAATTTGATATGTTATCATCTTTCCTAGACAGCGATTGTCCTCTTGTTGTCCTCTGTGATTGCAACATTCACTCAGACTGACCGTACGCTACTGTGTTTCTTGCTCTTATCTTCAGCCTGGACCTCCATCTACACCGCACTTCAGCTATCCGGGCGGATAACCAGCTTGAACTTATCATGACACTCATGTTTCTCTTCTGACCTACACATCACTCCGCTTCATGAGTCAGATAATTTTTTCATGCAGTTCTCTGTTTCTCTTCCTCCACCTCCCTTGATCATTAGTACAACCACTCGGTACATCGTAATCTTAGCTCTCTCTCTAGTACAATTTTTGCTGAACACTGTATCAAGCAGATTCTGCTCCACCTTGGCTTCCTGTCTTGACCAGATCTGTTCAATATCCACCAGGAAAACACACAGCACACCGTCCAGTCCCTGGCTCACAGAGGTGCTTTGGAAACAACGCGCCACTGTTTGATCCGCTGAACGAAAATGGCGTAAGACTGGTCTGTCTTTAGATTTAGAAACATACCAGTCATCACTCGCCATGTTCTTGAAGGATGTAACTGTTGCTAAGTCCTTCCAGTCCAAGGAAACATGCATCTCAGATGGCCACACTTTATTTAGTACCTTTAACTCTCTACTAACTCCCTCTTCTCCCCCTCCCAATACCTCTCTGTCAGCTGATGTCTTTGTAACTTTCTTCACAGCAAAGATTGAGGGCATCAGCAAACTCTTTCAGACCCCCCCGTTTCCACAACCCTACATTTCACACATCCAGCCAACCAACCTTCTCCTCCTTCTCCCGTCTCCGAATCAGACAGCTGCAAAATTCTTCTTGCCAGCAACCAGACTACTTGTCCCCTAAACTTGTTTGCACAATAGACTCCCACCTTAAGTCAGGGAATAATGTATACTACAAACGAGTAGACAATACAGAATGCAATACAAGATGGAGCTGCTGTATTTGTAAGACACGACAGAATTCTTGTCAGAGGAAATACAAAAACTGGTATAATGTGCAATACCTTGAACCTGACGGTAGTGAAGTTGTAAAACATTTTTTTTTACACATTATGTGTTGACGTGTACTAGATGGGTAGAGCACTATCAAAGAAATTGTCAATGGTATCGTCGCCAAAGCCCAACTTGTAGCAAGTGTTATGGGGAAGTGGGTTGGGCCACTTTGAAGAAGTCAATATACAAGAACTACAAAAAGACTCTCCCACATGTGCGTCAGAATCACTTAGACTAATACTAGCTGTGATAAGTAAAAATAAATAAATAAATAAATACATTTTTTTAGAATGGAAGCTTAATTCTATGGACATTAATTCCACTTTTTTGCAGGGTATGGAACTGTCCAGAGACATTTACCTTTGCTCACACCATGAAGTAGGCAAGGACTATAGTTAATGGAAGCTAAAAAAATATGTTTATGGCCTTGCAGATGCTTCCCTCTATTGGTGCAATAAGGTTAATAAGATAATGGTGAATACTAGTGTTAAGGTATCACTGGTTGGTCCTTCAGTGTTTGGAAAACAGAACAATCTGAGGTTACAGGAATACTTAAATATCATGTTGATTCCTTTGGGCTGGTTTGCAATGCATGTAGTTCCTATAATGAAATCTACTTTGTGTGGGGCATGAAGATTTCTCCTATGATGGCATCAGTAACTTTACATTGACAGTTTACAACCCATTCCATTAGAAGCTGCATGGGGTGTACAGAGGGGATGTTTCTCTTTGTGAAATAAAAAGCAACTCAAGCCAAAAACAGGACCGAATTTGTGGGTCACTAAACAAAAAAGGACAGATGTTATGTTTAACACATGTAGTCTTGAATCTAACATTTACAGTTCAGTCCATTCATAAACCAAACAAGGTTAATTGTAAGCTTAAGCAGAGAAGGTGACATAACATTTGTGTTACATTGAAAATTTGGCACTGTTGTTTTCAGTGATGTTTTATTTGGTAATCTTCCTGATAAAGGTACACATGAAGGGGCAGGAAATCATCACGGCAAGCAACCCCTGGCAAAATGTATGGAATCACCAGTTCAAGAATCAAGCAGATTCTTGACTCATCACTGAAGATAACTTTCACCCAGTCATCCACAGTTGATGATTGCCTCTTCTTAGCCCATTGCAGTCTTGTTCTTTTCTGTTTAGGTGTCATTATAGATTATGGTTTTCATTTAGCTTTACTGTATTGAAATCCCATTTCCTTTAGGCGATTTCTTCCGGTTCGGTGACATACATTGGCTCTAGCTTCCTCCCATTCATTCTGTTTAGTTGTAATTTTTTGGTTTTGAAGACAAATGGCCTTAAGTTGTTTGTCTTGACGCTTTGAGGTCTTTCTTGGTCTACCAGTACGCTTGGCTTTAACAACCATTCCATGCTGTTTGCATTTGGTCCATGTCTTGGATACAGCTGACTGTGAACAGCCCACATCTTTAGCAACCATTCATGAAGATTTACCTTCAAGAAGTTTCACAATCCTCTCTTTTGTTTCAAGAGACATTTCTCTTGTTGGAGCCACTCCACTTTGTCTTGCCACTCCACTTTGTCCAGCAGCCTTCCAAGGTGTCATGACTGCAGGTGTTTTTAACTGCAGGATAACGAGCAGATGTAATCTGAGGCAGGTGTCCATTCAGGGAAAGGAAATTGACTTTATGTGTCCTTATTTTCTACCTCTAATTCGAGTGATTCCATACTTTTTTTCTCAGAATTGAGTGATTCTATATTTTTTTTCCGAATGCTTAAAAAAACATTGAAAAATAACATTCCAATAAAAGTACTCAAAGTACTCAATAAAAGTAACAAGTTTCCACAATGTTTTTTAATTTTTTTTTATTTTAGTGTTTCTGAAAGCCAACAAGTTGCACTTTGGAATTACCTTATTATTGCATCATGTTTTTGATCTGAGTTTGTTCTACAGAATAAAATATCTGAATGAGTGCTCATCCAAGACTGGTGATTTCATACTTTTTGCCAGGGGTTGTAACATAAAAATAATCAGACGTGTGGTTAGAAGTACATTGGCTGGAGAAACTTTTGCAATGTCAGATGAAATAGATAGTCTTCCTGTCAACACTTTTTTCTGAGCTCACTATGATGCTGGCCTGAACATTTCCATTTATATGTGTGATTGAATCATTCCTTATTTAATGCCCGACTAAATGTCAACTAAACAGGTTATTAATAAAAGACTCAGGTTAGACAGAAGCAGCATTAAAGAGGTCATACAAGCTAAGAAATTTAGAGAGGTTTCTAAAGTCAGATTCTAAATCCAAACATGCTGACTAACTAAAAAGTTTCACCCTTAATGATTCTAAAGGCACTACATGAAGGATTCCGGGATGAGTATACTCCCAGTACTATATATGCTCCCATTTGGATTCCAAAGATGGAATTAGTCTCCACTCTTATGCAGATGACACACAGGTTTACATTTCAGCTAAACCTAATAACGTATTAGGTATAAATGTTATAGTATATATATATATATATATATATATATATATATATATATATATATATATACATACAATGATGATGTTTAATCAGTTTATTCACATACTTGGTGATAAAAAGATTGGTATGCATTGAGAAAAAATAAATTAAGTTAATATGGTCATCTATAAGAAATTATTCGAGCTGCCAGCAATACATTTAAAACAGACCAACGAGCTCAATCATACTTAAATTGTACCAGAAGTGGGGAAAAATTAGCCCTATATAGATTTTTAGAGTCAGTTGTCACCTGGACTCCTGGCAAATAATGAAGGGCTCAGCGGTAAAGCGATATGGAGTAAAGTGATGAAGTGGTAAAAAAAATCTGACTGGGTATTAATAGTTCTGACAGTTGCAATATGTTGGAATATAGCAATCAAACCAAGGAGATGAAGCTTTGCACAAATCCAAATCTCCTTAGTGTGTGTTTGCATTTGACCAACAGTTAATGAGATATCTTTATTAGTTAAGGGCTCATCCAATTTTTTTTGACAAGTCTAAATCCAATAAAGGCATCTCGAATGCTTTACAAAATTTATCATAGTCATTGACCTCAGCCTTATATTCAGATGCATATAAAGAACTATAATATTAATGTGAGAATGTGGTAGACTTGAGTGAAAAAAACAAGTACATGGTGTTTGTTTTGCTGAAAGAAAGATCCAGCCCAGGGTCAAGCCAACAGTAAAAGTCTCCTCCTAACACAGGACAAATCCGGAATATTGGGAAAAAAATATATATAAAAAAGAATTATCCCAGTTTGGAGCATAAATAGTTACTAAATGCACTGAAGTATCATATAATTTGCCAGTAAAAATAAGGTATTGGGCATTAGGGTCAGAGCAAATAAAGAGAATTGATTTATGCAAAAAAATAGCCACTCTCCTTTATTTACCATACAAAATGTATGAATAGTGATAAGTAGGGCTACAACAACAAATCGATAAAATTGATAAAAATTGATTATGAAAAGTGTTGACAACGAATTTCGGCTTAAATCATCAAAAGTGTGGGAGCACTTCACACAACTAAAGAATGTGTAACATGCAAACATTGCGAAAATTATTTGACATGCACAAAGCACCAGAAATGGAAACATGTTGTAGGTGAGAATTAGGTGACATATTAGAGCTACTCAAATTTGTGTAATTTTTTTGTGGTTTTTTTTTTACACACAATGCTACATATTGTATCAGTGTGTGTATGTATGAGATTTAATAAAGACATTTATTGATTTTTAAAAAATCCGATTCACCGATTTATCAAAAAAAAATAATCGACCGATTAATCGATTAAAAAAATAATCATTACTTGCAGCCATAGTGCTAAGACTGACCTATCCACCCTACCTTAATTTTGGTTTTGGATTTCTGGGGGTGTGTTTCTTAAGGAAAAACTACTTGAGCACCAAAATGCAATAGATGTTGACAGAAATTTTGTTCCTTTTGTAGACAATTATAATAAACTAATAAATTTGAGATCTCCCTTACATGGGGAATTCACCATGGGTTGTATAATAATAGCATTAAAGTAAAAAGTAGAAACTGTGACAACCATGTTGTAAAGTTTACCAATAATCTGGAAATGTCCTTGACTGATTGGATAGAAAAATAACAAAGTAAGTAAATAAAGAATGGAGAAAAAAAACAGCAAAAGGTCTCCACCTTCACCCACATCTCCCCAACTGAGATGCACTACGTTTAAACTTGATGACTTCTTAATAAGACTCAGTTCATCTGTAAATAATGAAGGTGTCATTATTGATTCGAATCTCTCCTTCACAAAACATAAGCAATATTGCTAGAATTTTATTCTTTCCCTTTGCAACATTTCAAAGCAAAAAAATATCCTTTCTTTCCAAGATTTGTTTTAAAAGTAGATTAAAAACACATTTATTTACTTTTGTGTTTAATTAAATGTGTGGTAAAGGTGTAGAGCTCAGGTTTAACTTGGTTAGAATTGTCAGAAGATTTTAACTCTTCATCCAGCTCACAATTATTAGTGTGTCTGTAATACTTTTATTTATGCTGCTTTAGTCAATAATGCCAGGATGCACTATTGCTGCACATGCTGAACTGTGTCAAAACTCATATTCTGTCTACAACGTAATTACTGTGCTCATTATCTTGGAGGCATCACCAGCTCCTCATCCATAACTGCCAGAGCACTGGGGGAAGCAACATTTACCAGACAGATCCTGGATTTCTATTGGACTAATGGCATTGCAGTTCAGTCAGGATAGTCGCACTGAAGTAAATTAGTTTTTCGAATTTTGGAAAAATGTACTCTAAAACACACTCTGTATAATGGTTGATGCTGCTCGGCTGCTCAAGAACACTGAGCTCCCCACTGAGCCTTGCTCCTCCCAACATATCTTCCAAATACACAAGGGAGTTCTTCCTCACCAATGTCACTTCGGTTTCCTCTTTGGGGGTTTAGGCTTGAAAAACAGTAACACTGCTTTGAGACAATGTACTACCCATTTTCTATTTTTATTTAACTTTCATACCAATGAAACCTCTTTCAGCTTTAACATATTTCTGTGTTAATAGTACATGGCACATCTAGTGATTTGTACCCAGAAAGTGCACAGTGCTTTATGGTGACAAGCAATATTATACGATTTAAAGATGGTAGTTGTTAAATTACGCTAAGTAATATATATATATATATATATATATATATATATATATATATATATATATATATATATATATATATATAAATCCATGGCACAAAGAAGAATAATTAAAGTTGGTATACCAACCAGACCAGTCACTTTCTCCATCACTAGAAATAACTTTACTGTCTTACTGTAAAGCAGCTGGTTAAGCAGGTGAACATTAATTAGCATAAGCACATTGTTATAAATCAAGCATAAATTAGTTATGCTTGAAACCATAATGTTGGTTGTTATACTTAATTATGCAGATACTAATTATTTTTTTAGGAAGGAAATATGACAACACACACTGATTACTTACAAACTGAAAGCAGCTGCGCACACTGGGTTCAATGTTACTTCCTCCAAAAGAAGCAACTTCACCAAGCTGCCTGGGGATCTGGATTGAGTCATGTAATAGAAGGCCAAGGCGTCGTTGATCACAGAAGCCTGTGGCACTGGCCACTTGTCTAAACAGAACTACAGAAAAAACAAAATCAAACAGGCATTAATGCAACATTAAAACATAATACCTTTAAAACATAATGACAAGATGTATTGGCAATAGACTTGACTAGACCTGCACAGTAAGCATTAGACTTACTTAAATACATTCACATTACAATTTCTCTCATTCCATTTATGGAGTAACTGTTCTATATATAGTGCGTTGATCACAACAAATTGTGATAAACATTGTGTGAATAGCATTCAGTTTCTTTATTCTCAAATGATTTTATTAATAATTTTTAAAAAGCTTATGCACATGCCTGTAGATGTAATGTTAAAAAAATGTTAATTAGATCATATTTTAATCATATCGACTCATGGAAAGTACATAAGTATTGAAAATAATCGCTTGAAGAATCGAGATCAAATTGAAGTCTTAAAGGATTCTATTTAAACCCCTATTTACTGAAATTTAAGTTCGAAAAATCTTAATTTTTTTTATCCTTACATAAAATTATTTTATAAATTTTATTTCATGCAATACTGAAAATTAATAAAACATTTAAGATGACATTTAAAGTAAAATTATTATTAAGTTGTATTAATATTTATAACACACATTCATGTATTGCATTGTTTTTCAGCATTCATTCATTCATTCATTATCACCCGCTTTATCCTCCTTTTAGGGTCGCGGTGGGGTTCCCCATGCCCATCCAGGGGAGAACGCCTCGGGCGCCGGGCAGACACACCCAGGACAGGGCGCCAATCCATCGCTGGGCACACACTCACTCACTGAAACACACTCTATATGGGGCAATTTGGAGAACTCAATTAACTTGATCCATGTTTTTGGACTGTGGGAGGAAACCGGAGAACCCGGAGGAAACCCACGCGGACATGGGAAAAACATGGAAACTCCACCCAGATGGGGATTCGAACCGGGAATCCCTAGTGCTGAGAGGCAAACGTGCTAACCACTAAGCCACTTAGTGCCCTTTTCAGCATTCATCTCTTAAAAGTCTCTGCACTAAAAATGGACTTCAAACATACTTACAAAATGTATTAGTTCTCTGAAGGAAAATAAAAATTAAAAATGAACATTTGTTCATCTGTAAAACAAACCAGTTAATCCCTAATATTTTTCAGGGACTGGTGTGAACTTGGGGCGGCACGGTGGCTTAGTGGTTAGCACGTTCGCCTCTCAGTGCTAGGGGTTCCCGGTTCGAATCCCCATCTGGGTGGAGTTTCCATGTTCTCCCCGTGTCTGTGTGGGTTTCCTCCGGGTTCTCCGGTTTCCTCCCACAGTCCAAAAGCATGGATCAAGTCAATTGAATTCTAGAAAATTGCCCCATATAGAGTGTGTCTATGTGAGTGAGTGTGTGCCCAGCGATGGATTGGCGCCCTGTCCTGGGTCTATCTGCCCAGCGCCCGAAACGATCTCCCCTGGATGGGCATGGGGAACCCCACCGCGACCCTAATAGAGGATAAAGCGGGAGATAATGAATGAATGAATGGTGTGAACTTGCTTTGTGCTAATAATCTCAAATTATGGTTCAAGCTGTTAAAGCTGTAAATTAAAATCATGTAATGCATTTTATTTAAAAAATAAAATAATACATGTGCAGAAAATAACTTACATCTGTATTTATCTTCAAGATGAGCTTTGCAAAGAGAGATTATTCCTGTTTTAAAAGAAAGAGTTCGAATCTTCCCAGTTCGACCTCTGTAAAACATGTCATATGTTAAAAACTTACTGAAATTAAATAAAAAAAATATTGTAATAAAAAAATATATTAAGTATAATCAATAAATAATATTTAAGTATAACCAATAAAATGTTTTTTTTTTTTTTTTAATGAACGCCACTCTAAACTACTGTCATCTATTGTTTAAAGTTACAATGTTAGAGAAACTGGAAACTACTCTGGGTCAGAGTTAACTTTAAAAACTGGATTAGATTAGGTCATGAAAAACCAATTTATTATCGATTTTGCTCTCAATAAATGCCTTTATGTATCAAACCTTGTTTTTATAGTGCGTTTGTAACTGCTTTTATAAAAGCACCACACTACAGTGTATGAAATTAAATGAAAAAGAAAATTGATTCATGTTAAAGTATTAAAACCTATGATTAAGTGTATGTCTGCTTTTTTAAAGGTTCATCACATAAGAGAGAAATCAGTCACATGCATTGTTTTGAATAGAAATTGTAATGCTACATACATGTCATAAACATTCAGCAACCAATTTAGACACATGTCAACGCAAAGAGGTACATTCACAATGCCACGGTCCTTCTGCTCCAGAGAGTCATAAATACTTGTCAGACAGCTGATAACCTGTAAAATATCAATGAACTGCTCGTTTTGCTTCATGTTGTGCTGTTCAAAAGCTTCACATGCTGCTGACATTCCCAGTAAGTCCACTGCAAAAAACATTTTTAAACACAGAAAAAGTTTTAGCATCCTTTGGCCACTTAGTTTAACTATGTCTTCCTAAAAGAACAACAAAAATCTGCAATATGCACTTAAACTATGAACATGACATTTTCTATAGTAGTTCAATGTGCAAATTTTATGTTATAAAATATTCTGCATTGTCAATAAGAATACACTTGGAAATTTATTATAAACAAAACAGGGCACATAGAGCTTAAAAATATTATTAAAGCTTTTCAATAGGGCGGTAATTTCTTGAACACCTTACAACGCAATTTTGAACACATAAATTAACAATTTAAATATTTGTTTAAATATTTTTAATATCTAAGCCCAAATTCTCAATTTTCTAATACTAATTATCTATATTTTTAAACTTACAGCAAAGAGATTTCTGAAGTCGGCGCAGTTTCATTGCTGTCCTGTATGCAGAAAATCTGACATTGTTGAGATCCGCTAAAAAAAATTTTTTAAATATTTTTAAAAAAGGACAAGACACTCAAATGATTATCTATTGACCTGAGTCAATTTTGCATTAAACAACAGGTATAATTATATTTAAGGCATAAAATAGATAATTAGGATATACATGATATCAGACAAAAAAAAACCTTAATAATAATAAATAAATTACTGGTTATAAATATTTCAATAAATACATATTTCACATTAAAAATGCCTTGAATGTGAAAACATGGCTTAAACTCTTGGCTCAGATCTTCTAATAAAATCTACCATTTTACAAATGATCACATTCGCGATCTACTTTAATGACCTAAAGTACAAAGAAGTAGTGATTTAAAGCAATAACACTTAAGAATATGTGGTTTTCGTTAAATAGTCAATAGAGATGACAGTGTTTGAAACATACTTATGTCTATGACAAAACATTTTTAGATTTTTTTCATTTCTTTATGTATAATTTTCTAGTGAGAATTTTTTCCATATAAATGCGTATATGATAATCACAACCTTGTGCAATAAAAAACATATTAATGCTATTTCAAAGCGAATCCAACATTAGTATGTGTATAAAATGTAAAAGAAAATTTTATTGTGTTCTTACTGCACTCTATTTTTATAGCCAGCAAGCTTACAGGGTTTACAGTATACAGGGCACTATTTCTGCAACAAAGTTAATCGGAGATAACTGTGGTATGTGTTAAATTTTATTAAAAATAAAATACATACTTCAGTCTTTTTAACTATATTGCACCTACATCAGCTACATTTTCAAAACTTAACCTTGAATATGGAATATTTTTTTTACTTCTTTTAGCTCAGAGTGATGTCGGCATTGGCACTGTCGTATTTCCAAAGTACCTCAATATTTTTTTACACTCCTCGCAAATGTCAAGCTTTCTCTTTCCCGGGACATTGTTGAATCCAAAGTGTCCCCAAACACTGGCTTTTAACAATGGGACGGGTCGAATCGCGCTCTCCACCTGCTCCATGCCAGCGGACTCCATTCAGACAATGGGAGCCAGTTAATAAGCTTGCTGTACGTTGGCTGAGCGGATACATAATGCGATATGCAGTATGCTCGGGAGGGGGCAGCAAAAAAATAAAACTTAAACGCATTTTTTTTTTTTTTTTAAACTCACAAGCTGAAGTTCATTGAATGCAAGAAATGCAAAAAAGTACCTGCTATGATGGGCAATAAACCCATCGCAAGACGTGCAGTGTCACTTAACTCACCCAGCAGACCGATTTTGATATTTAGATGCCATTTTGTCTGTATTATGTATTGGAACAATTTACAAATCCCATCTCTGAAAAAAACATCTTAAACCTACCAACAATACCTCATATGCTATTTAGATCTGCATTTTTTAGGAGCGAGTGTAATTTTAAGAAAGCTCACTAGCACTTTCGCTGATTTACGTGCGACATAAGGTGCGGCACTCCTCAGTTTCTTGTGATTTTTGCATGGATTATAATTTTTTTTGCATCTCGCGGTCATTGTTTAGGACAAGGGAAATTAACATACAGTGTTGTTGTTGAAGCCTGTATTTAACTTCGATTTCAATAGGCTTCAAATAGAATTTATACACTGTAAAAGTATAGACCCTTTATGCACAACTTTAAAGAGCTCAAAAGCATTGCACAGCTCCATTCTAATATGTACACATGGTCTTGCATACACTGTAGAAGCTTGTGTGTTTATGTGCATGTCTGCATCTAATCTGATTTTTAGGTTTGTTGTAAAAATAAAAAAACAATAATAATAGTAATAATTCATGGTGAATTATTATGGGAGCGACAGCTCAGTGGTTATGGCATTGGGCTATAAATCTGAAGGTTGGCAGTTCAAATCCCAGGTCCACTGAAGTTACCAATGTGGGTCCTTGAGCAAGACCCTTAACCCTCATTGCTCCAGGGATGTTGTGATTAACCCTGTGTTCACCTTGTAAGTCGCTTTGGATAAAAGCATCTGCTAAATGACCAAATGTAAATGTATGTAAATGTATAATGCCCTTTGTAATTTTTTAAAATAGATACACAAGTTAGTGTGAGTGAAAAAGCTCTCCATCCTTTTATCAGAATAAGAATACTTCATTAATCCCCGGAGGGAAATTGCTGTTTTTTTCACATTCGAATACTTCTAATTACATTATTGCATATTAAATTTAAAGTTGTTTTACTTAGTGAGGAGTTAGACTAATTATACAGATTGATGGCCACTGGTGATTGATGGTAAGAATGACATATTGTGGCACTCTGTGTTGCATTTGGGTGGAATAAGTCTTAAACTGAATTAGGGCTGCAACAATGAAATGATAAAATCTATAAAAATCGGTTATCAAAAGTGTCGATAATGAATTTCCATTATCGATTCTTAGGGCGCACGATTCCCACGTTACTCGCAATGTTGTAACCGCTTACATCACCTGCAGCACTTCAATAACGCTGGTATAAAATAGTGGGTTGAACAGAATGAGGCGGAGTCTGCAAAACAAGTTGAAAAATCGCACAAATGAAACACAGCCAACTCAGAAAATCAAAACTGCGGGAGCTTCACGCCTCACACTAATAAAGAATGTGGAACATGCAAGCTCTGCGAAAATGAATTAACCTGCACCGAGCACCACGTGATGATCCACCACCTGAAACTCAACATGCTGAACAGCAGATAAATCACTACAACATCCCAAGGTTCTTTAGTTTTGAAGTCAATCAACGTAACGGTGCAATATATCACTATATGACCAGCAGAGCACGCTTCATGCTGTTTTTGGTTTTTAACTAGGGTGACCAAACGTCCGTATTTCGTCCCGGGTTTTTTTAAAAGGTGAGGAAATGTCCTGGTCTATAAATTACCTTCATTGGAGCAATAAATGTACAGGCACTAGGGCACTGCGCACGGCGCTGCGTGTCAGCCCGCAAGCAACTTATTGAAGCGCAAGTGTCTGTTTTAGGGCTGCAACTAACGATTATTTTGATAATCAATTAATCGGTCAATTATTTTTGCAAATAACCGATGAATCGGATAAATACAATTTTTTTCCCATGTTTTTACATTTACATTTAATCATTTAGCAGACGCTTTTATCCAAAGATGGATGTTTTTCAGTAAAATTATTCTATAGTATAGTATTATATATAGTAACTTTACTTAAAATGTTTAAGTTAACATTTCCAGTAATGAATGAAAACCACAATGAAAGAAATAATGTATCATCTAAACATCCCTCACTTAACAAGTCAATTCCAAATAACACATGATACTCAGTTGCCCTCAGCAATGAACCAAATATTGTCTGTTCTGTAGCCTATTGGAAAAAATAAGTAAACAAATGAACTAATTAACAATCAGCTATTTAAAAAAATTATTTAACAAATGAACTAATTAACAATCAGCTATTGAAAAAAAATTATTAACAAATTAGCCAGTAAACAAAGAAAATACCTCTTGTGTGAAATGTCAATTGGACACCGGGACAAATGTCCCTGCTTTGCACACCGTGCACAAGGCTTCCCGTTTGTCTCGACGTGGTCTGAAAGCAGGGGGAGGGGGGGGACGTCTTTTGTAAACACACACTTGGGCTTCAGCATGTTGCTTGCAGACCGACATGCAGCGCCGCGCGCAGTGCCCCAGCGCCGGGATATTTAATGATCCAATGAAGGGAATTTAAATGGCTAAAGCTGCGTACTTTTACGCCGTACGCGTATGCGCCTCAATCTCCCGCTCCCCTGCGGTGTGCTGCTATTGATACGCTAAAAAACAAGACATTTCCTCACTTTAAAAAAAAAACGGAACACCTGGGACAGAACGTACGTACGTACATGTCCCGGGAAATACGGACGTATTCGTATAACGGACGTTAAGACACGGACGTTAAGACACGTTCTCTATCACTGTCATTATCCAGTTAACAACCAAATACAGCATGAAGCTGCTCTGTCGGTCTAATAGTGTTACATTGCGTTATGTTGATTCACTTTAAACTAAAGAACCTCAGGATGTTGTAGTGATTTATCTGATGTTCAGCGTCATCCTTATCAGTGTTTACTTTCAGGTGGTGCATCATATTACCGTGGTGCTCTGTGTAGCTCAATTCATTTTTGCAGAGCTGCATGTTCCACGTTCTTTATTTGTGTGCAGCGTGAAGCTCACGCAGTTTGGATTTAAGCAGAAGCGTGTTTTCTGTGTTGGCTGTGTTTCATTTCTTCGATATTTCAACTTGTTTTGCTTGTTTTTTTTTCCAGCGTTATTGAAGCGCTGCAGGTGACGTAAGCGGTTACGACATTGCGAGTAACGTGGAAATAGTGCGCCCAATGAATCAATAATGGAAATTCATAACCGATACCTTGGATAAAAATTTTTGTCAATTTTATCGATTCGTTGTTGCAGCCCTAGTCTGTTTACCGATGATTTACAAAAACGTTTCCCCGCTTTTAAACCGGGTCGAGACAAATGTGAAGCCTTCTGCACAGTGTGCAAATGGAATGCATGCAAATGCGTGTCCAATGGAAATGCAAGGGATCTGAAAAACCACCTAGACACTGAGAAGCATAAAACAGCTGTCCGAGGTGAGAATAGTGCTAGCTCGATGAAATAGACAATATTTAGTTAATTACTGAAGGTAACTGAATATCGTGTTATTTGGAGTTGAGAGTTATTGTTAACTTTTGTTGTGAATTGAAGGATGTTTAGATGATACATTATTTCTTTCATTGTGCTTTTCATTCATTACAGGAAATGTTAACTTTTGAATAAAATTATCATTTGTTATTGGAGGAGTTGTTGTTGATTTTTACTAAAAAACATTTTTAATAAACAAACTGTAAATATCATGTTATTGTAAGATTGAGTGGGCCTATGCTAAGTGCATGCCACAGTGCATGTATCCCCCCCCCCCATGTGTCCTGGTTTTCCCAAATGAAAATATGGTCACCCTATTGTTAACAGGATAATAACAGTGATGGAGAACGTGTGTTACTTTATATTTTCATTTAATTAGCTTAAGCAGTGTTTAAATGTGCTTTATAAATACGTACTACTTGTACACAATGGTGGTAATTAATGATCAAGCTTCACGTTTTAATTTTTGGACAAAATATGAGTGAAGACACTGCACACTATGGTAGTAATAGAAGTTTGTTGCATTTAGAGGGGAATTAGGTAACGTTAGAGCGACTCAAATTTGTGTAATTTAGTATTTTTTTCACATTATGCTACATATTGTCAGTGTGTTTGAGATTTGTCTTTAATTGTTCTTCGGGCTACTTGGGTGCCTTAATCTCATACTGTAAATAAAACCAGACATTTATTGACCTGCTTAATAATTCTACAGTGTAGCTGGTTTTCTTTATAACTTCTGACTTGTGATGTTCTCATTTGTGAGTCGCTTTGAATAAAAGCACCTGCTAAATGAATAAATGTAAATAAAAAAAAAATAATAAACCTTTTTTTTATTCAATTCATCTATTAATCAAAAAATTAATCGACCGTTTAATCGATTATCAAAATAATCGTTAGTTGCAGCCCTAAACTGAATGTGTTCCTGTGTCTGACCAGTGTGTCATACAGTGGATGGGAAGCATTGTCCATAATGGCTTTCTGCTTAGACAGCATTCAATCATTTTCTACATTACGAAGGTTTATACAGTTCAAAGGTTCAATTTTATTATTATTTGTTTAGAACGATCACCAGCAGTTTGTTTTACTTTACTAAGTAAACTTTATTTCAAAAGTTTTGTGAAGCAAAGATGCTGTGTGGATATTATTATAACTTTGTCAAGGTGCTATAACACAAATAACTTTTATTTTAAGATGTATTTATGTATACCACTCAGGGGAATGTTGTATAGCTCCCATTTCGTTTTGTCTTGTAGTTTTGGTTTATTGACGTTTACACTTTTAATTAAAATGTTCACTTACTAACAAAAATGCATTACTATTATCCTTTTTGTACTAAACACCTACATTATTTAATATCACAATATATATTGCAGTATTTGTTTATATCGCAATGTCTATTTTATGACTTGTATTAATCTGACTGCCATTCACATAAACCATTTAGAAAAATCTGAGACAAAAGTTTCATTTGCAATAATTATTTAGAATGAGATGTAGTTACAAAATTGGTTATTTCTATATAGTATCACATTGGCACCAAATGTGGAAATCACTGTATTAAATTTGCAATTTTTTACCAGTGGAATACGCTTTTAATTTAACATAGATTTTAAGAAACCACATATAGTGGTTCATACCAAGGTCTTTTAACACTATGTTTGTACAGTATTGTTTATAGCATGAGCTATGGGATTTTGTATATGCCAAATAAAAAGACTTGCCTAAAGACTGATACAGCTCTGTCATTTTTGGATGGTCCCAACATGTTGTCTGTGACTGGTGACTGAAAAGAAGAAAGAAGAATTAGATTACAGTGGCAAAAATTAATAACTAATAATAATAATATGATAAAACTATTATAATTTCAAAATAAATATTCAATATATACATATGTACTCTTCACAAACCGTTCGGTACGGAATTTGCAGAGACCAAAAAAAAAAAAAAAAAAAAAAAAAAAAAAA